>JAYMTF010003635.1:0-14769 GCA_036897485.1 Pelargonium nanum | reverse complement strand
CCTAGATCCCCTGATGGTATTACTCTCATGCGAGAGACACGACCACTCCGATACGATAATCCTAGCCGCCGCCGCCGCCTAGGGTTGGAGAGCGCCTAGGGTTGGAGAGATGCAGGAAAAAACACCTATTTTAAAATACATATAGTTAAATCATTCTTAATAATCAAACTGAAGACATTGCAACCTTTTCCGTCAGCCTAAATAGTCATTTCGAAGGCATTGGAACCCTCCCCCCTTTTGAAGAGCACAAACAACCGACAACGATTGCACTTGGAGATTAAGGCGACCATGTGGAGGGTTTTGTCAACCACCCATCACCACCATTGGTTTGTTGTCTGATTTGAATGCAAACTCGAAGGTTGATCTGTTGGCTTCAACCAAACCATCACTTTCGAAGTCACCTTCACCTTCTCTACATCTGACTCATGTTACCCTACACACGAACCTATAAAAAAAATTCTACCATGAAACTACGTCGACGTTGCTGCTCTGCAAACTCTAACAACACATAAACTTATTATTAAAACAAGAGCTCGCTAACTCGAGAGCGAGACCACAATTTACAAGTTTCAAACTAAATAAGTTGTTGTCACTATGGAAAACAAAAGCAACCATAGTTGTACATAAACCTAGACGACTCTCATTTATCCGAACACCTGAAAATTTATGCTCTTCTTAGCATGTTAAAAAAATAATTTCATAATATTATTTATTTTATTGATTTATTGTTGTAACAACAATACAAACTAATGAATTTTGGTAAAAGAAAATAATTGAGTTGATTAAAAGTTGACTCAATTTAACTGTGCGTACTACTAGTTTGTGTTATAATTGAAAGTTTGTGTACAAAATTGGCATTTTTAAAGTTTGGGCATCGAATTAAGTATTAAGGAAAAATCCGTGTACCATCAGTGACATTAATTAGGTGATTATCTATGAATTTAGACCTTGAGTGCTCAAACTAAATGTACAATAAGAACATAAAATACACAATTGACTACAAGATTTCAATAAGTTATCACTTATCAATAACATATTCATTGCCTATCAAAACATGATATAATAAGAAGAAAAAAAACATATCCATTGGCTATTGCACATCAAAGAAGGGTATGTTCACAACTTCCCACATTGTGTATACATTTAGCTTTGTCCTCTTGGACTTTTCCCATCACTCTAATAAATGAATGAAGCAAAAATGGCTTATACTCTAAGTCATAAAAACAACTCAAGCTAAGCTAACAAGTCTCTTCAGATCCAACACAAACTAACTTGGCATGCAAATACCAGATAAGAGAGAACGATACAAGATAATAGGCTAGGACTAGGAGAACAACCTGTTATCAGTTTGCGACATTACACCCCAATAAGTTTTGCCATTTCACTATCGGCTTTCAACGCCAAATATTCAGAAATGAGAAAATATATAGGCATTGACACCAGAAATAGAAAACACCATATGCTCAATCTTTATTTATGTTATAACACGTCCAAGCTATTCCAAGGACTTAATAAGATCTGCAAAACTGAGTACCAGCCAATCAGCTTTTGCTGCAACGGGCTCCCGAAGTTGGACACCCCCATAGCAAATAAACAAGTCGGCACCTCCTGGTTGACGGGCCTGTGATATCGAGAGTAGCATTACTCAGGAAATTTCATGTCAATACATGCACAAAAGGATCATTTACAGAATTCACTCTACATGGTGTAGACAACCCGGGAGAATATACTATATAGAACTAAAACTAACAGCCATTTCCGTGTAGTTGACCTCATAAATGAGAATCAAGAATGGGAATGGGATGGGAATAAGATTCTCATTCTTCATGTTTAAACTATGAGTTTTTGGTCATGAGAATGACTTCAGAATGGGAAACTCATTCCCAACATTCCAATACTTTTTAACCCAAACACTACGCTAGTTTCATGCATGTCTTTAGCAGTCTCCGTCTACTAAGTTATTCATCAATTCAATACTTGTGTAAGGAAACACGGTCATTAGTTTCCAGTTTAGAAATGTAGAGGAACTTCCTCATATCCTATGTTTGCTTAAATGTAGCAGTATAAGCACAAGAGAAAAACATCAGGATTTTCTGTGAGTCTACAATTGAAAATGGCGTCATTGGTTGGCAGATTATAAATGTAGAGGAATTTTCTCACCTCAAGATCAGTTGCCCCATCCCCTATCATGACCAATGTCTTGTATTTATAAGCCTACGAAAACAGTGGAATCAGCATTCAAGCGACGACTTATCAACCAAGCATGAAACACAAAACTATGAAACTAACCTTCCTTATTTGTTGTACTGCAACAGCTTTTCCTCCACTCCTTGATGTTGGCTCATTTGCATCAAACCCCTTAAACTCCCCAGTGCTTTCAAACAGCAGTTGGTTGGCAAATATATTTGCAGGTGGAATCCCAAGGATAGATGCAACAGGCTAAAGAGGAATGGAAGTTTCTCAATTCATATATTACAGAGAGAAATAGACAATACTGCTATCACATTTCTTTGTCGTTTCATGTGCAAAGCTTAGGGTATATGAGGGTTCCTAAAGAGTAGCGTATGAGCCCCCAATATACTGTTGATTGTTGAATAATGAGATGACCTACGTGTCTAGCTCATTTCTAGCATCCCTCATCCCTCACCATTTTCAATCGATCTTAGATATGCACCATGTGTTGCAACTTACAAAACTATTGGTACAGCTTAGCCTAGATAAGCCGATATATCCACAATATAAACAACCTAGAAAACCAAACAGATGGAAATTATTGACTTTATTGTTTCACAAGGTCCACTAGAGTGAAAAAATATAAGCCTTCAAAAATACTATCTTGGAACCATCATGCCCAAAATCAGCTTACCGAACACATTCTTGTAATGGTATAAAGGAAGCACAGTTATTATATCACAAAAAAATATCATCAGGTTCTTCTTATTAAATATTTATTTCAATATAATACTCATCCTTGAAGTTTTTGAACTTGATTGGGAAGCTCTCTCGATTACTATACCCAAAAAATTGAGCCTCATTTTGAAGGAATGAGACTTGAAAAAAAAAGGGGGTAGAAGATAAGGTTAAGAAAGAGAAAACTTCAAGGATGAGGCTCAATTAAATGAGATTTCTTTGAGAGAACTTCATGTTGTCCATCTAAGAAGAAAATGAGATTTCTTTAACAGAATTGGTGATGGTATAAGAAGATTAAACTCAGATACATAAATCTCAAGGACATTAACTGTTTTGCAGGAATAGAAGATGAGATCAAATTAATCTGTCATAAAAAATACTGACTACCATTTGTCCTTATAGCTAAAGATCCATTAGAGAATTCATTTTAAGAAAAACTAAGGATTTTGGAAGGATCCAAACCCGAATAGACCTTCTGTGACTTTTAGAGTTAAGAAGGCGTCGTCATAGGATTGACACTTTGCACGAGTCAAGTATCATCCCACATTGAAAGTGTGGAGTTTTAGACAACTTGAGATGCACTAGTTGGACACTTCACCTTTTTGCTAAACTTTTAGTAGAATTGGTCATCTAACCATCATGAGTATGCAACATAACATAAAATTACAATTCTTAGTATAAGTTTAAGTACATAATTATAACCACATAATCTTCAAAATGCACTACTCCCTCTATTCCAAAATAAGTGTATTGGTTACCATTTTGAGAAAAATTAAGGAAGAGTTAATGTTGTACAATTTCTCTTGTATCTCTATGTGCATGTGTTGCAACAAACTCAAAGGATAGTAGCTAAATTGTTTTAGGGATATTATTGGTAATTTAATGCATAATAACTTCCTAAAAAGAAAAGATGACGCTTATTTTGGGACAAATGTGGAAGAGAAATGTGACACTTATTTTGATTGGAAAGAGTATGTTTTTATGTGAGGGTTTGAAAGCTCGTTTCTAGCGCTTCATTTATATCAACAAAAACTCCTGCCTGAACTTTCCCAATAGAATGATATATTGCATCAGAAAATTTTGCCAATTGGCAAGAGAATGACTTATCTTCAAAAGAGGAAGGTGTTTTCTGCATATTGTAAAACAGTCTTAGATTGACCAAAAACTACTTTCATTTTGATTAGTTTTCTTTGGTGCACAAAATGAAGAAAACTCGTAAACACTAGTTATTTTCCCTGGAGACAAATGGAGCCTTACAACAATGTGGTAAGATTGGAAGACTGAAACAATTTAGTATTTACTAAAGATCATTATCTGCCCTATAAAAATGTTAAAATTCATGTCTGATTGAAATGTGAAAGTTAGTTTCAGCAACTTACCAAAGCTTTATGCCCAATTAAATGTAAAAATTCATTTCCTGATGTGACAAATGACTTAAGAAAGAAACAGGTTTAGTAGCATACATTGATCATTTGACGAAAGCCTCCAGAAATCAAATAAACATCAGTATTGTTTGCCTTAAGCTTCTGCACTAACTCATCCATGCCGGGTGAAATCCTACAGATTAAACAGTATAGATTGTGACAGCTGTTTAAGATTTAAAATAAAGTATAGTAATGCTTTGAGATCTATAAATTTTCAGCTGAGGCATGTATTGTTGTTATATGCATTCTTAATACCCATATATCTGGATGGTTACTCACCATACACACATATTTTGTCTAATATATTCCAATGAAACAATATAATAATTGGCATTTTCAACAAAAACGATAATTTTTATCAAAACAACAATAGTCCATTCAAAACTAAATAAGTAAATTAAACATAGGAAGTGCTGGCAAAAAATTAACTTTGCTGGTATCAGATAGGCCAAAAAAACACTATAACGACGCTATGCCACAAACCAAGACTATGCATTCAAAGAAATTTGAAACAAAAAAGTTTGAGCTCGGCCTTCTAATTATACCAGATCATGAGTAAAACAAACTTATTTCTTCTATTTCAAATGTCACAAATCTATAGCAAATGCAAATCAACATAAGAGTGGGGGAAAATGGCCAACCATCGAAGAAACCCCAATTAACTCCTTTTCATGATTTCAGAATTTAGACATACTGAATAAGATTTTACAGGATTTGCAAAACTAGTGCATAGAAAGATGAATCAGCAAATGTCAGGAAAGTATTGCTATATTCACTCTACCTTCCTTTCAGTGTTTGTTGATCTTTTCATGTTTAAACTACCATCTGTCTCCTCAAATACTATGTTATGCACAATGGACCCATTCTGTGGGCGTGAATATGTTGCCGGATAATTCAACTAGTACTAAAAGCAATCAAAATAGTTGCTAAGTACACAAAAGAAAGAAAGAAAAGGACAATAATAAGCCATTACAAGAATAATAGCTTTTATACCTAGGTGGCCTTTTCTGAAGAAATTCCTGGAGTTGGGATAAGGAAGGATTGAACAACGCAAGTCTAGCAGCCAAAGCCTCCTCGAAAGGTACAGATCCACCCATCGCTCTGGCAAAATCCAACAGAGAGATCAAATAGAATTAGCCTAGGAGAAAAAGGAAAGGAAGAAAGAAAAATTGAGTTAAGTGTGTCTAATGGACAATGACATTCAACCTAGCAGTCCATTCTGCTACAGCCTTTCCAGCTCCACAAAATTCTGCGAGTTCATCAATGCCCTCATCCACACACACTGTGCTATCCACATCAAAGCAAACCGCGTCTGCGTTTTTCCATAGCTCAAGAATCTCTGAAAGTTTGCCAATCAACACCACAAACAGCAAAATGGTTTAAATGATCAAAATGCATTAAGGAGCATTTACAAGTATTCACAAAAATCGACAGACTTCACATTCTTTCATTCAATATGGGATACATTAACACTCCCCTTACGTGCAAGTCGGATAAAGAAGGGAGGCAACAAAGATGGGTCACTAGGCCCAGACAGAACCAACTCTGATACCATGTTAAACTTAACTCCAACCCAAAAGCTTAACCTAATAAGTGGAGGGGCCAACGTGTATATCAAGTGGCGATAGACTTCACATTCTTTCAATGTGGGATGCATTAACACACATGTTCAATAATAATCCAGTTCTAGAAGTCCAAGCAAGGCAACTAGGTCATTCGAGTCTCTTTATTAGTTTGTAAATCGATGATAAAATACTCGTAATATTCTACATAATATAATAAGATTATATGCAAGTTAAATGAAGTATTCCCAAAATTTGGCATTAAAACACACAAACGGGCCATCAAAAGAAAGAGCAACCAATAGAAAATGCCTAGAGTTAATGAATATACCTTTGGACGGCGACGTGTTGTTAAAACGGCCCAACATAGAGGACTCTAATGGCTGAACTGAAGCAACAATTGAATGGAATGATTTGGGATGCTTCAAGACTCCAACTTGACGACCATACAGCCTTCCCCTCAACTGTATGGAAAATGTAGGATTTAAAATGGTCGGTTGCGACCTCCAATGAGCACGAATAGGCATAATTTGAGATTTCACCAACCCTTCCATTTATTTATCTGTTACCAACAAATCAAAATGCCACATACTGAAAAACCCGATTCTATAATATGACAGCATTGACAAAATAACACACCATTACAACACCAACAAAAAAAAAAACATAAATTCAATAACCCATTTCTTAAAAGCCAATAATAAGAAAACAATAAGTTTCATGCAAAATCTGAAAATGCAACTTTGGTTCCTAAGTTCACTGGATACAGAAACTAAGAACCCAATTTAGATTCCTCATTTTTCTCAGAACCCAAACAAAAATCAGATTGAAATGGAAATAAGACAATCTGAAACCGGTAGAGACAGTGAAAAAATGAACCAAATTCAATAAAAAAATAAAATAAAAAACTTACTGTTATATATTCGATTATGGCTACAATTTTATTTCTCGATTCAGCTTCTCTTTCCCGGATCTTTCTAGCTCTGGTTTTCTGGTACAGTTTGATTGTTGTGGTTTTCTGATTTGTTGAGTGAGAGCAACAGCACGTCTGTGCCTACCAACCCAATATTTTAACAATTGAGCTGTAGCTCTCAATCTCTAAACCGGTACGCTCATTGGTTCGACCGGTCAGCTCAATGACATCACCATGATGTCATGATATATTTTAAGCAATGTTTTAAAAACCGGACCGATCATAGTTATATAAGTGAATATTATAAAATATATTACTTACATATAATAGCCAAAAATCAATGCATACATGCAAATCAGCTAGCATTTTCGTATTTCTTCAAACTTCTCAACGATTTACGTCACAAACCGATAAATTTCGGCAACTATCATGCTGATCGGAATTGGTTACCTTCGTGAATAGAAGAGGTAGGTGACTGCATATATAAAATTGATTGCTAAATTTTTTCTTGTCCATCTTCTTCAACATAGCCACCATAAGATTGAGAAGAAAAAAATTTATTTCCAACCTCTGAAGAAGACATTTAGAAGTTAAAATATGTTTTAGGGTTTGTATTTGTTTGCAGGCTCTTTTTTTGTGGGCCATTTTTTTTAATTCTTTAATAATTAAAGCTCATTTCAAAGGTAGAAAGGAATCCCAATATGAAAACATATGAGCTTATTAAAGCCCATCTTATTTGAATACACAACTTAGATCGGTTTTAAAAACATTGATTTTAAGATTGATTAACGGCCAATCATTGACAATCTAGAAGTTAGGTCTGACAATTTGGGTTATGACTCATGACACGACACAAACTTAAGTAAGTTTGGATTGATGTCGTGTTTGTGTCGAATCCTTTTAACTCATTTAATTAAATGGGTCTTAAATAGATCGTATAACCCGTTTATTAACCCACCCGTTTAAGGATAAAAATGTAATTTTTCAAATCTATAGTGTAAAAAGGACCCATATAAGTTACACTTGCCAAATATATTGGGTCGTGTCGGATCAATATCAACTCATTTATGTAAACTTGTTGTGTCGGGTCGAATAATTTTGAACTCAATTATTTAAACGTGTGAACCCGCTCATAAACGAGTTGTGTGTTTTTTCTCGTTTAATAAACTATATAGGTTTGGGTTGAGTTGTTTAATAGAACACTAAACTGTCATTTTGACACAAATATGAATTACCACCCCATGGAACTCTAAAAATGTAAATATGAGGGAGAAAAATAAAAAATACATTACCCAAACAAAATGACGATAGGTACAGTGTAGGACGACTATTGACTCCTCATATTTTATCTGATTGCATACGTCGCGTCACCATCTTCGTCTTCATTATATGTTAGTTGTGAAAATATGTTTACTATGGGCAAATTGTCTCTTATCAATTTTATTTTTTTTTGTATTGAATCACTTTTTAGTTTTGTTTGTCTTCCATTATTGGAAGCATTTTTCTTATTGGAATTTTTTTTTCTCGTTATAAGTATGTGGAATTTTTTTTTCTCGTTATAAGTATGCGTGTTTTGCTTGAGAGTATTGATGTGTGTCAGATGATTTTGAAGAGAGCAATAGCTTGTCTACTTGTTACACTATTGCAGTTAATATTTCAACCAAATATACATCAGTTGGTCGTTCGTATGAATATTCGAGATTTGAAAATCAATTTAGTATGGTGGTTTATTCTATGTCAAGTCTGTTTGTAGCTGATTTTGTAATTCTCTATTAATCTTAATGAATTTATTTCATTTAAAAAAATTGCTTGGGTTTAGTCTCTGATGCGCCTTTTTTCTTGGTCAACGCGACACAATAGAATGTTGTTTATTGTCTTGTCCACGTGTTAAGAGATTTTTACTAAGTGTTACAATTTTCTCTAAGTCTTGAGTTCTCAACTCCAAGTCAAGATCCAATGTCAAGGTATCCAAGTGTGCTTGTCGAGCCTGTGACCTGCGTAAGGATACACACCAAAAAATGGGGTACCCGGGACGTTTTTGGGATGCCTCCTCAAACATGAGAATAAGATCTCGATCAAAATACACGAAGCTATAGATAGCATTTTAGAGATAGAAAGTAATATTTAGATGATGAATATCATTCTCTCTAATTAAGAAAGTGGTACTTATACCTTTACCAATTGGTCGACACATGTGAACGTGTGATTGGCCGATAGCAATATGGAATCCACTTCATAAGGCTTGAAATTATAGCTTGACCGAATCGAGACTTCGCTTTCTAGGCACGCCATGCACAAGTTCTGGGTAGTTGAGGCGCTCCTGTACAACCCTTGTATTTCAGAACGTGCGATGAAGCCCATAGAAGTCTCTACCACGCAAGGTAGCTTGAGAGATAGATGTCATTGGGGTGGGGAGCCCTAGAGGTGACCCAACGAGACGGAAAGCTTTGGAAAAGAACACCAATATATATGATTTTTACTCCCTATGTATCAAAATTAGTGTTAGATTTTTGTTACATTTTTTCTTGAAAAAAGTGTGTACTATTTCATTTTTAAGAAGTTCATTACGTATAAAATATTAATAGATTCCACATAATAAGTTGATTACCACACAACCAAAAATAAAATAAAATAAAATAAAAATTACAACACTAATTAACTTCTCCGAAATTGTTCTTCAAATAAAAACCAAATATTTAAAATGATGTAAATTTGTGGTTGGGTCAAGCCATTTGCGTCTTGGGGAAACAGGAGTTCTGAGATTTAGACCCAATCAGGCAGTTTGGTGAGCTGGCTTGCAGGTATATTTGAACAACACCAAAATCTAGGTCTTCCACATTCCACTGCAAATTTACCGACACCAGATTTTCATAAATCCTACCAGCCTAACTTTAGCTAGAACATGAGCATCTTTTTTTCTTTTCTTTGTAAGTAGAACATGAGCATCTTTAAACTTAATCAAATCTCATATCCACCAACCCAAGAGCAATATCAGGTAATACTTGAAAAGTACTAAATTTGAATACATTTTAGATAAATTCCAACCATTCAAGCTTAATCTTGGAATCCAAAAGTTGAAATAGAATAGTTGAGTTGAAGAAAAAGTTAGGATGGCCATAGTAACGGGATGCCAATTCCTAAATATATTTTACAAGAGTTAATAGATATGCTCAAACACTCATTTGACTGATGCAAATGAAAAAGAATTCACCGAACAAATAAAAACGACTTCTCCACATATGATTTATAAACCTTGGAGGATTATTACAGTAATTCAACCACAAAACTCAAGAGGTTGCATTGCATTGCATTGCAAATGTTCAAACAAAGCCTTCACCGAACAACACCTTATTTCTAACCATCCTGGACAAGCAGAGCAGGTAGTTAGTGGGTTTTCTGCAACTAGCCTTCCAGTGCTGATGCTCCAGAGATAATCTCAATCAATTCTGTTGTGATAGATGCTTGGCGAGTTCTGACAACACAAAAACATAAAGATATTATTTGTTGCTCAATACATACTGCGTGATAAAAACAAGGATATGTGCACTTCATCCACAAATTTTAGAAATAAATTGAGATGGACATATTGAAATGCTAGAAAAAAAAGAGGATTTTGTAGCCTTAGATCCATAGTATACACTGTAACTTGACCTTGAATGAATATAATTCAGCAAACAGGAAGAAACACAGGATGGCAATCTATGCGCACGTGTGTGTGTGTGTGTGAGAGAGAGAGAGAGAGAGAGGAGAGACCTGTTATAAGTAAGTGTTAGGCGATCAAGCATATCCCCAGCATTTCTGCTTGAGCTGTCCATAGCCGACATCCTAGCTCCTTGCTCACTGCAAGCATTCTCCAATACCGCATTGAACAACACCTGAAGGGGAAGCAAACATTATCTCAATTAAGTCCACCATATCACTGAGGGAATGAAAATTGTACCAAGTGTAGAAATACAAATTGTAAAGCTCAACCTTCTAACATCTTAAGAATTCTGCGTTAAAATTTTCAGTGCAGGAAATATGATGTGCTACATATACTGCTAGGAATGGGAGGGAACTAAAATGTTCATAGATTGGCAGCACCAAAATGATAAGTTTGGCACTAAATTAGTAAATTTACTGCAGTGAGTTAAATGAAGCTCTGTCTAATTCCTAATATTATTACCAAATATAATAGCTACATTTGACTTAGTAAACTTCTTAAAAAATTGATAGAAGTATAGGAATTCGGGAAGGAGATATGTAACAAAAGGCTTGTCACATAGAGTATAGAGGCACAGACTCTCTGAATTATTAAAGATGGTAACGTCTTTGAGACATGCTCTAATGCTGACTAGAAATAAAAATCCTAAAACAAACAATCCAACAATGAGTATTTCAGAGGGAAAAAAACTCAGCAATAAATACTTCATAAGAAAAATAAGCAGGCATGTTTTTCAGAAGATCAAACTTACACAGGAAAACTGAAACTCAGACAGATTCTGAAACAATGCTGCTTTGCTATCGTCACCTTCAATCTCATAGGAGTCCAGATCACCAAGCTTTCCACCCTCTTCACACTCTCTCTCCATAATCTACAACCAACTCACCATCATACATAAGTTCATAACACCCATAAACAAAAACAAAAAAAAAGGAGAAGCGGCAAGGTAAGCATCCTATCACCTCAGGAGATAACACAGTTGAAACTGTAGGCAGAAATGAGACAACAGACTGGAACCTGTTGAACACAACTCTCAAAGCATCATACTCTACACTCTTCAAGATTTCATCAGCAAGAACAGAAACCTGAAAGTACAAAAAACAATGGAACATAAGAAAGACAAAAGTAAAAACAAGTTGACACTTAAAACAATTATGACAAAGTTAACTTCTTGCATTTAGTTACAATCACACTTATCGCCGTCACTAATTTTCATACAAGTGCAAAAGAATCTGTCAAGGACGGAGAGACTTAAATAACAGTCTACTTGTACATCAGATGGATCAATGCAAGGGTAAACATAACTAAATGCCAACAATGAGCCACGACTGGTGTATGCTGACAAGCAATAGATAAGAGATATACAGATTTCACAGCCCGACACCTTAAAACATGTGATAATATAACCAGAGACAAATACCTCCAACAGGCGCATTTGGTGGAGAATATGAATGCATGCCTTGATAGCCAAATGCAAACACAGAAAAACAAGGTCTAGTCTGCTTTATTTTTTAGTTGCAAGAACAAAATAGACTAACCTGGGTATAATTCAGAGGATTCTTCTGCAGCTCAGTTATGATTAACTCAATCTCCTTCTTTGAGTCACGCACCAATTGAGCTTTGGCCTTCTCACCCAAAATGACATATTTTGATTCTTTGTCAGGGCCTGAATCAGTATAAAATTATTAGACTAGTATAAAGTAACCAATGCCAAAAGGTAACAATACATAGTTTCAAGCAATACAGACCAGAATTTATCTTGTTGATAGCCTTGCTTATCTTGACAGAGGTAGAGTTAATTCCACCACATAGACCTTTGTCAGCAGATACAGTAACCACAACATTCTTCTTAACCTCAATACCTAGAATTAAACAAGACATGAAAATACAATTAGGGGCAATAAATGAACAGTTGAAAAATATGAGCTTCTGCAAAAACAAATTTATGTATATAATTTCTAAGAACTTTCACTAGAATATGAGCTACTTTAAAGATAGGTAAGCTTTCCTAAGAATATAAGAAAATTGCAAAGTCCTCAGTTTCTTTGGAGTTTAAAATTCTGGAATGCAATGAACTGTTATCTTGAGAGTACACAGGAAAGTATTATTTATTATATATACAGTAAAATGCTATGCACTGTTATCATGATAATCCAATTGAGCTATGTTTTATATAAATCATAACAGTTGTTGGCAAAAACATTTGAAGTTCATACCAAATACTTTTTAAGCATTTCTTCCAACCATATAAAACATGAGTGAAAAACATTAGGCATAAGATATGGTTGTACACATCAAAAATCTAAACAAATTAGAAACAGTGATCACAAGTAAGTCATTGATGTGTCATATCTGTAAGATTACTAGGAATACAAGTAGAATTAAAGTTGACAAACAAATAAGCCTGGTGAGTTAGCTGGAAGACATACTGGGAATGTCACCAAGGAGAGCAGTAAATGGCTGCCATAGACCGCGAGAATTTTCAGCTTTAACCTGAATTGCTCGTAGCTTTGAGGCTGCAACCATTTTCATTGCTTTTGTAATTTTTTGAATATTTTTCACACTCTTCATCCGGTTTCTGACTGTACACACAACATATCGAGTAATAAAATTCATGAGACATCCTAAATATATCATATTGAAGAGAGAATTTAAACTTCACGTCATAGAAGGTGCGCTACAGCTCTTATGAATGTCAACAAAGTCTTACCTATTTGAGTGGAAATAGATCGTACTCCAAGAGGGGCCTGCTCACTGCCAATAGTAGACAACGGAAAAGTGACCATTTTGATACATAAAAGAACTAAATGATAATTAGCATAACTAACATATACCATAGTTTCCCAACAGAATGCATACTTTGACTGCCTAGAGTTCTTGCACTTCTCCGTCTTTTAATTATTTATGCATTACATTAGAAAATATCCAACCTTTCCCTCACTTAGTTATTTTAAAACTTATTTATATAAATTCATACTCAACAGAATGATTAATAAATCGGTAAACAAATGATCCGGCCACAGATTACAGAGGCAGCATAATTATGCAGATGTATCAAACAACATTTAACCAATTGTATAACCACAGGTACATGTAAGCTTCCATAATATTAGTTGTTTTTTTATTACCATTTTATTATAACCGAATCACACAGTTCAATCAAATAGATAATGATCGAGTCACCGAAGTAGATCCAAAATCCCAAAAATAGTCCCCGAACAAAAAGTCTGAAACTATTAGAAGAAAAAGCACAATTTGGATTCCTCCAAATCTACAATCTGAGACCCAACCATACAGCAATCGACCGTGAAATTCCATAAAACTGGAAGACAAACCCTAACAACAGACCAAATCTGAATTCAAAACTGGTGATTTTGGTCAACCAGAGGCAAAAATGAATCGGAAAGGCCAGAAATGTTAGCAGTAACGAACGAGATCCACAATAACAATGAAAGCAAACAGAAATGAGAAAGATGAGAAGGAATGAGGAGGCCGTACTCAGAGAAGATGGAGGACTGGGCAGCGATGGAAGATTGAGGGGAGATGAGGGGAATGAAACGCCTCCCCTCGCGCCTGAGAGCTGCCACCATCGCCATTGCTTCGAGCTTCTTCGGTTCTGTGAAACCCTAGAGTCTGCTAAAAATCGGAAGACGAGAGAGATCAGAGACGAGTGTGTTGATGTCTGTTGGTTTCGGGGTGCTTATGTGGGGGTTCAATTCAGATACGGCGTCGTACAGGGAAACAGAACCCGCCTACGCCTATGTGGCTAGGGGCTTGTTTGGTTTGTTTATTTCAATGGGGGTAATTACACAAGGTTTTGTCCACAACATATGAGTGACTACACAGTTTAAAAATTCACGACATATAACTCTTCTTAAGTATTTGTCCACGACAATTAGCTACCTTAAAGTTTGAAATACAAATTTTATTCTACAAAAAGACTATTATACCCCTCATTTAATCTTAAATTTTAAAATAATAGAATCCATTTAAGTTTGTGAAGAAAAATCAATATTATTTCATAAGTTATAATCTTTAACATGTGATTCATATATATGTTTTGTGATTCATATATATGTTTTGTGATTCATAACTCATAAGAGAGAACAAGAAGATTATATTATGTGAAAGACTATAAATTTTTCTTCACAAATTCAAATAAATATCATTATTTGAAAATTTAAGTTTAAATGAAAGGTACAATAGTATTTTTATTAGAGAATAAAGATTAGATTTTAAATAGGGATGGCAATTTCA
>JAYMTF010003634.1:0-14770 GCA_036897485.1 Pelargonium nanum | reverse complement strand
TAATTTTTGCAAAAAATGGAAACAAGACACTCATTTTGGGACGGAGGGAGTATTATTTTGTTAAAAGTTAAATACTTTGGTCAATGAATACCGAAAGTCAACATGCACATTTCACTAATTCAATGAATCTCCGAGCATGTAATATAGAGCCACGTAGCTAGCGCCACCAAGTCACTGACACGTGTTCATTGACTAATGATAGAGATCTGATCATGTGCCAAGCTCAACTGCCAACTAAAAATCTACACGTGGGCACGGTCTATAAATAAAAAACCGACTAATCCATATTAGACCAAACACGTGGGCGAATCAGGATTGTTCACGTGTATTTCAAGATCCTGCAAAGTCCGTTTCAGAGGAATGGCGTGTTGTGATTTTCTTGCGGCCGCCACCGTTATGTTTCTACCCATGCCGTTTCATGACGTCGCAAAAGAGCTTTTTTGTCTTTGGTAGGCAATATGTGTGACACGTGGAAGTAGTTAAAACTAAGGTCACCAAATATTTTATTATTTCCTTTAAATAATATTGTCCTTGTATGCTCGTAATAGTGTGATCATCTTCCGTTTTCCATTGTGTTTCGAGTTTGAGTCGATACTTGATTATAATTACTTTAACGTTTAATTATTGTTGGTGATTTTATCTACACGTCAGACACTAGTTATGTGAAAGTATTTTAAGCTGATTCTTTATTTTTAATAAATGAATACGAGTCAAAACTAAAAAAGTCAAAATACTTTGAATCTTCGTTCTCATACAGAGCCACAAAGTTTTTCAATTAATTTTTATTACTACTAACGTGTGGAATTCATTGTTGATATATTATACTAACTTTTTTTTAAGTTGAGCTACACAACAGGGGATAACTCTTCCCTATAACCATAAACCACATACCGCATGTAGGGAGACTCGAACTTGAGACTTCTAAGGAAATCCTAAACGCTTTAGACACTTGGCCCAACCTGCTTGGCGATAATAATTAGTAACCTTAAACTTTTCATAAATAGCATATATATAGTCTTAGCCATTCGAAATGTTCCTCACATTCATTATAAATTATGGTCGCTTGTTTAAAATTTATCATAATCTTTGTACTAAGTACAATTCCAACAATTTTTATTCAAATAAGATGAAATGGATTGTTATGATTTTGTAGTTGCAATCGACCCAAAAAAAGTTTCAAAGCAAAATGAGTCATTTATTTGTCTAACATTTTTGTTTTATATCAAGTGTTATATTTTTTTTAAATTTAATATGTAATATATCAGTCAACTCAACCGATTGTTATTTGATTGACGATAATCATATTATTATGCATTTTCTCAGTTTTTTTATTTTTTTTTTGATTTATCATGTAATTTATCGATCGGTCGAACCGACCAATCAAAATTGATTGACGAGCATTTAAAATACTTCAATCTTTCTCCTGAAAGAACATAATGACCCCCTCCATATACCTCATTTCACCTCTCTCCTCACTCCTCCTCCTATATAAATCACCTCAAGATACCAAATATTCACCACAAAACCCACAAACATGTTTCTCTCACTTTACTCCACCACCATGCAACTCCTATTCTCCTACTCCATCTCTTCTTCTTCACCACCAACCCATCATCTAATTCTCATCCTTCTTGCCTTATTCACCATCTCTTCCCTTTTCTTGCTGCTTCGTCGTCTCCAGCACAATCACACAACAAAAACCAAGAAACCTCTACCTCCTGGTTCCATGGGTTGGCCTTACATTGGAGAAACTCTCAAGCTCTACACCCACAATCCCAGCTCCTTCTTCTCCTACCGCCAAAAAAGGTACATGAGTACGGTGCACAAACGTTGACGTAGAGCTGATAATTTGTGCGTGTCGTGTTCGTGTGCTGGAGGTTGGGCGTTGCATGATCCAACACGAACACGACACGTTTACGATAATCGTGTTGCACAACTCAACACAAACACCACACGTTTAACATGGTAGTTAAATGAACCATGTTGAAACGGCACGACACGATTTGACACGAACATGACCCAATACACTCTGCACAATATATAGAGCCAACACGTTTGACACTACACTATCTAGCACTTAAGACCTGTTATTAAGAATAATTTACAAGTATGCCTTTAAACGTGAGTGTTGGGCGTGTCGGCCGTGTTTTGAAGACTCAACACGAACACGACACAATTATAAATTGTATGACTTCAAAAATGCTAATTTCATGTCATGTTCGTGCCATATGTGTTGTATTATCACACATATTGACAACTCTACACTTAATTGTCGGCAAAAGACTTACCGTAATCAATAGCTGAATCTCCGTTTGTGTTCTAATTACATGTGTTAAAATATGTATATAGATACGGAGACATATTCAAGACGCACATCCTAGGATGTCCCAGCGTGATGATCTCAAGCCCGGAGGCCTTCCGTACAGTTCTTGCGACCCGAGCTCATCTCTTCAAGCCTTCTTATCCGCCGAGCAAAGAGAAACTGATAGGCCCTGAGGCCATCTTCTTCCACCAAGGAACCTACCATTCCAAGCTCAAGAAGCTCCTTCTGGCTTCATTTCTTCCCTCTGCAATCAAAGGATCTATCTCTCAGATCGAACAAATCGCCGTCAACTTTCTCTCTTCCACTCTCTCCTCCGACACCAACATTGTCAACACTCTGCAACACATGAAGAGGTACGCTTTCGATGTGGCAATGATTTCGGTGTTCGGCGCCGACAAGCCGGAGCTGGAAATGGAGACAATCAAGAACCTGTATCATTGCCTCGACAAAGGCTATAACTCCCTGCCTCTGAATCTTCCCGGAACTCCGTTTCGCAAAGCTTTGAATGTAAGTAATTTACACACAAAACAAACATTACTTATTTAATACAGGCGCATGTAGCTGTCTTACATGTGAAATGCATGTAAGGCATGTGACAGACTGTGATTGTTGGAAAATGGGTCTCATCTTGTTTTTTTGGACAATTTTGGTTTTCATGGGGTGGGGTAGTGGTCTCATCTTGTGTTTGCTGTGATGGACGACTAGAATTCAATTTGAGCTTTACATGTATTTAACATGTATGACGGCTACATGTATGAATCATTTCTCTTTAATATTTTATATGGAGAAAAGAATATCAGTCATGATTTATTGGTTGAGACTCTCAGCCAATAGATCTATGTTAATGAGGTGATGCCGCTTCATCGATTAACCCTCATACCCATCCATTCATTGGCGCTCCTCGGATCTATTTAGTTTATGTCTTGGTCGAGAGTCTTAGCTAATAAATCGTGGCTAAGATTCCAGACACTATTTTATATGATAACGTGAAATGATATATATGTGCAGGCAAGGAAGCAACTGAATGAGATACTGAAGAGATTGATAAAGAAAAGAAGAGAAAACAGTAATGGTGGAGGCTTATTGGGTGTGTTTCTTGGAAATTCTAGTACTAAAGAGACCGATGAGCTTAGTGATTCTCAGATCGCTGATAATATAATTGGAGTGATCTTCGCGGCTCATGACACAACCGCAAGTGTTTTGACATGGATTCTCAAGTACTTGCATGATAATGCAGATTTGCTTGAAGCTGTTACGGTAAATATATAGCTACTTTGTCTAAGATATGTGTGTTTACAGTCAATTGTATGTTAAATATGTGATTGATTGCAGAGAGAACAAGAAGCAATTCAACGCAAAATTGTTCAAGAAAATAGGAGTCTTACGTGGGATGATACAAGAAGCATGCCGTTGACTTATCGGGTATTTGATTATTATATGCACTTTACTTGAACATTACTACTTAATTAATTAACAATCATTGGAACATCTTTAAACAATTAGGCTTGTTTAGGAGCTCCACCTACCACTTCAAGGTCATATATGTGTATAGACTTGAAGTCTACTGACGATTGGTTGTTGAAAAAGTTGGTCGTTCTTTTGAACATTTTAACTATCATATTTGACGAGAGTTTTGATTACATGTACTGTTGTGAAAAATTTATTAACAGGACCTTAGTTATATATTCAACAGTAAATAATGATCGGAATATATGTATAGGTGATCCAAGAGACGCTAAGAACAGCAAGCATATTGTCATTCGTGTTCAGAGAAACAGTGGAGGACGTGGAATTTGAAGGCTACTTGATTCCCAGAGGCTGGAAGGTTCTTCCGCTCTTTAGAGCCATTCATCACTCTGCCGATTTCTTCCCTCAACCCTATAAATTCGACCCCTCTAGATTTCAGGTAATTACAAAATTTATTTCATTAATTGTCATAACACACGATGAGAAATTAGACCGTACTTACTAAACGTGTCATGTTCGTGTTGAATTGGTTAACACGCAAATAACTTTTAGCACGACACGTAAACACGAATTGTCAACTGGAACAAGATGATGAAAATATTGGATTACTTAGGTAAATGTATGAAATGTGCAGGTCCCACAAAAACCTAACACGTATCTGCCATTTGGGAAAGGAGTGCACTCATGTCCAGGCAATGAGCTGGCCAAGCTTGAAATGCTGGTTCTCCTCCACCACCTCACCACCACTTACAGGTATTTACTTATATTATATACTACTTTTTTTTCATTATTTACCTTAATAAACACACATACTCAGTCATATTTACTTCTAATTTTTCTTTAACCTACCAAGATAATGAGCTTCATTGAATGAATCTAAGAATCTTACAGTATCCAAAAAAAGAAAGACAAAAAAAGATTTGGTTGATTTTTCAGGAAGAGGGACTTTTTGAATGATGACTTTATTGAGGAACTGTGGACCAATTAGAATTGGTGGTCCTATATATTCAACTGGGCATGTATACTATAACTGGATAGAGATAGAGACTAAACTCTGAGAGATTGATATGCAAATCTTGAAACAATCCTTAAATGTGTAATGTAATAGACTAAATATGAAAATATCTCATGCCAACTTAACAGGGAACAAGTAGTATAATAATACACACATTAGAATACTAGTAAACATGTTGTAAACTGTGATCTATGACAGAAGTTTCATTTGGATGCATCATGCATCCTCTGCAAAATAATATGCACGATGTGTATATATATATAGATCGAGATGCTGCAAGGATCCGTTCATCCGTCACTTTCCTATTGATTTCGAGAAAGAAAAAGATGATATCCATTTTCCATAAGTGGACTTGTATTCCAAAAAAATATGAAAAAAAATGATCATACCGACACAATCATCCATCCAGCTGCTACACAGCACCACATCTTTTCTCTGCATGTTTTGTGCCACACAACTGTCTCTGGTCCCTTGGCCTCCCACAAATATCAACATTGATCAGCATCTGCATACAATCAAAATTGGCATAGGTTACCTAACCAGACATATTGGACCGACATGTAAATGTAGTATCCAGTACAATAATGAACTAAAATATCCTCTACTTTAGATGTAGAAGCAATTACAGAAAGAAACCACAAACAATTATCTTTGATTTCAGGTGGAAGGTTGTGGGAGATGGCGATGGGATTCAATATGGACCTTTCCTCGTACCCAAAGATGGTTTACCCATTCAGCTAGCTTTGAGGAGCAACATCAACACAACAACAAACCAACGATGACACAAGGATATGATCAGATTAGTGGTCCCGTTATATTTCACAGTGGTTCAATAGAGAGACAAAAAGGCAACGTGCCTTGTTCCGAGTATTTCTATTTTTGGTCAACAAATCAGTGTTCAGTAATCTTTGTATCTTTCATCTCATGTACAAGTAAAATGTTATGTGCAAAGGTAATAAGAAACAAAGAGAAAAGAGAAATGAAATGACGTGACACAAGAATATGGAGTGAGTGCATAGTAGCATTGGTGACCGAATAGTAACGGTGGATCATGCATGTATTCTTACCTTAGCTTTGGCCAGCCAAAGTCACATTCCATGTTGAGCGCTGTCCCTGCACAACTTAGACAAGATAGTGGACTGGCTTTAGAGTGCTCACATGAAAAATGCAAGCCTACCAAATACTAATAAGATTGGTTAATAAAACAAGCCAGGCTAAATACCTTACCCTACCATAAACAGATTTGCAACCACACACAATGTCAATGACTCAAGAAAACAAGGCAAGATGATAGAAATAAAAGATAATCGCTACTTCTGTTTGTGTCATTCTAGTAAGATTTTAATGAAGATATGAGAATGGAAAACAAATATGCAAATCTAGACAGTAACATTCGAAGTGTAATACAATAGAGTACACAAAAGATGAGCAACCTGATAAACATTTATAACATTCATCAGTAAATGGCACTAGACTGATCAACATGTCAAAATCTGGATTTAGACCTATATCTTATCACGAATACAGAAACATAACATGTTCAACACAGAGATGTTAAAAAGAAAGGAAAACTAATTTTTCCAAATGACTGAAATATGTTAAACATTTTCTAAACGGACACCACCAATTGAAAAGTCAGAATCTTATCCATTTGAAAACTTATGTTGAATGAGGACAAGCAAATTATGAGAAGCTCGTTGCCATTTTCAGGCCATGGAACAATTTTTCTATTATACTGATAGGGAAATGCTACAAGGAAGCTTTCATGTGACACGTGCAAAATTTAGAAGTAATTGTCATGCCAGCATATATCCACACACAAGCCCACTTAATAGGAGATCGCAAGGCAAGAAGAAAAATCAGAAAGTGAACGTGTACATCCCTACATGGAAACTTTGATAGGAAAAAGTTCAAGGTGAACCAAGTATAATTCTAACTTAATAGATGGAATATGAAAAACTCATAAAGGACATCAAAGAAAGCAATTTCTCATGCTTCCCTCAGAAATTTTCTTTTACTTTCTTTGAACTGTTCACTGTTTAGCACAAGAATCTAATGCATTGCCTTCATCCAAATATGTGGTGAGAAACAGTGTGCAATCAGATGTATTACACATCTTATGACTATGAGTTGATCCTCATGTGCATACGAGGTGGCTTCAACAATCCCTATATGTTCACTCCTTTTGGACAATTATCACAGAACTGCCAATATGCAACCTTAATAATTAGACTATTGGAATGTTTAGATTGCAACAATGATGACTCTTAGGGTTCACTTTGTGCAGCAAAACAGAGCCCCATCTCGTCATTCTGATACCCACCTGGCTTTGCTAAGCGAAGACCAGATTATAAAAGAATAAAACTTCCATCATTTGGGATTAAGTGTTACCTAACAATGCTGTTGTGACAGAAAAAGATGTCAAGTTAATAGTTAGTTCTATCAGGAGAGGACTAAAGGAGATTAAATAACCTGGTCTATAATAACAACAAAGTAACATCCGGCAAGAACAACCACAGAGAGTCACAAACTTAAGGACCAACAGATCCTCCTTCCATTTTCTTTAATTTAAAACTGGAAAGCAGATGAGGTTCAAATTCAGGTCAAACTTGAAACACAGTTCTATTACAAACCCAGACAAATCAAACCAGCTGGGATAGCTGCCTGCTGGCACCTTGAAGAATTTAATTGCTCATATTTCCAGAATGCAGGTAAGAATTGTAACTAGAAACCTTTAGGCTGAAGAACACGTTTTTAGAGCAGGGGAAGCAGAATGCTAACTGCTAAAGTTGAGGAAACTATCAACTGCATGGACCTACCTCTTCGCTGCTAAGTGCTAACCCAACAAGTGATAATGACCATGCCTCCAAAATTCTTGACTCAATAACCATGTACTAGCTCTGTCCCAATATGTGTATCCACTTTCTCTTATGAAATTGTCTCAAAATGAGTGTCCATTCTCCTTTTTAATTACTTAGTTATGCATTCATCAATATTCCTAGAATAAGTTAGTTAGAACCTTTTGAGTTTGTTACAGCAAGAGCACATGGGGGTATACGAGGGAAAACCTAATTTAACTCATCTTTAGTCGGATAATCCCTACAAAAATTGGAAAGTGAACACTCATTTCGAGATGGAGGGAGTAATTGTTATCACTTCCTAACACTGCTAAGTTTCAGTTTACCACACAAAAAGAAAGCCAGAGGCCTTGAAATTCCCTATCTTTTTCTTCAATTTACCCAACAGCTTAGTTCAAACAAGTTTTATTTGCCAGTCCTTGTTATGATGAATAGATCTTCTCCAAGCGACTGCCCTAGAATAAAGTTCATGTTATAAAATTTACATTATCTGGTTAAGGTACCTGCACACGTGCTCTCTCTCTCTCACACACACACATACTAGAAACAATAGCATAACAACATACTCTTTGATAGCTTCACAGCTCCACACTTTACATCCCTGCATTTGCCTATAGATAAATCAGAACCTCTAGACACCACCATATAAATTAAACTGGAAACTGCAATCTCCTATAACTCACATGATATTAACTAAGAACTCCATCTATGTGCCTGACGATGCCCATCTAATAAACACTCACTGTAATTGCTTGTACTATGACCATTATCTAAAGTTTTGTTTACTGTTTAAGGAGAAGATGGCTGAAGGTTGCCTGTTTTCATTTTATTCTCTTTTATGTGCCTCCTTAAATAAACTCAAACAGGTTTCGAAATTGAAAGAGCATATATTTAAACTCAGTTACTAAAACTGTAGAATTTTCAGCCCAAAATAGACATGACACTCAGCAACAGATTGGAAGTCAAGAGGTTTTGTGGTTGGTATCATGCTCATTTCTTGCATTGAATAAAACTCAATCAACACCCCCAACAACCCAAGGAAAAAGGCAACGGAGTGAAAGAAAGAAAAGATTCAAATTAAGGCCATCAAACAGTGCCTCCAAGATGTGTATCTAAGTAAGTTAAGTATTTACATGGATTGAACACACAAACAAAAAACTATGCACCAAAGATATCTGCAAACATGGCTCCAAAGCACTTTCTCATACATATCCATGAAGCCCATGGATATGTATGTGTACGACTGTATTGGACAGTAGCTTACCATTTTAGCAACTGCACCACAACATTCATAAGGTTTGTTCATATGAAGTCCACCAGGCACCAACTAACCATAAGGAAGGCATCATAATGACAGTTCAAAATACAGTCAAAGAGATAAAAGTAAAGAGTTTTTAGATGGTATTAAAAAAAGAAGCTACAAGAACATTAATAATGAGAACACAATCATGAGAAATGAGATATTAAATATAATCTACAAGAACATAAACGGCAACACAATCACAAGACATGGTTCATCTATTCTATATTATCTAACATTTCCATTCTTGCAATCCCAGCTCAATTACTCAACAATTGAATCCAACAACAGATGATACCGCACATTAAACAACCCCATACCTGGAGGACAACTAGAAAAGCAATGGAATAAATTTGTACCGGACTCTACGTGCATACTCCCAGTACATCTCCCCAAAATTCTCAACCATCAAAGCCTCCTCCAATTTCGCCTTCTGGTTATAATACAACAGACAAACCCCAATTGTAAATAACATGCTCCAAGGTGCTCGGAGTGCAGCACAATAAGTCACAAACAAAAGCATCGTTGATGCATATATTGGATGGCGAACCAACCGATATGGCCCGAATTGCACAACAGTAAGTGGAACCACCACTTTCTCAGAATACTTTGCAAGATACCATGTCGAGTTATACTGCATCAACAATGTGACCACTATCAAAAGCCAAAACCACACATTGCTCCACCCGGAAGGAACGAGATGCAGCTCTTGCCCCTCAAATGCAGCAAGCCAATGGCCCGCTGTAACTCCAACGCAGAACAGAAGGCGCTGCCACACAGGCAGGCTCACGTCCCACTTGGGATCATGTGGAGGAACATAGTAATCTCCATATATGCGTCTCCGAATGCTAACATTGAGAAAAAAGAAGTAGTGGTACACAAAAAAGAACACAAAAGGCCAGCCTTCAAGGAAGCCATTGAAATGTGCAGTCGGGACAAGAGTGAGCCAAGTAAAAGCCGAAGTAACAATTCCCAGTTGCTCAAACACATTAGCTTCTCCGAGTGAGTGCTTGCGGAGGCAATACAAACCGTAACCTCCAACCGCCAAAGCCACGTACCATGGCCAAAACACCCAAGTCCAGCTGAAATACATCCAGAAAAACGGGTTGAAGGCTAAATTGACCGTCCATTTGGCGGCGGCGATTGCGACGGAGATAATTGCAGACCATTTGATGATGCCAATAGGGGTTAACTGAGAGAAACTCAATTTCAATGAATCAAAGGAGAGGTTTTTGAAGTGTTTTAGAAATGGGTTTTGAGATTCTGAGCTGGTGGTATCGGAACATGAGCAATTCAGAGGAGGTAAGATATGGGTACTCGTTCTTCTCTGATGTGATAACGAAGACAGTGGAAATGAGCGCTTCAAAGGGTTTTTGGTGGGTTTAAGGGTTTGGTAGTGGTTGGGAGACTCTACCTGTTTGTTGAAATGCCGCAAAGAGAAGTGAGGATTGTTTGGGAGAGCAAAACCAAATTGGACCGTTCTTGAGTGGAGAAGCGCAGATGTAGCTTCCATTGTTGTCTGCGTGATTGTAGGGCAGCGATTTCTACGGAAATTTATGTATTTCAATCATTGGTTCCTGCGAATTAGGGAGCGAAGACGAAGAGAAGACGGCAAATTTTTTAGTTTGGAAAATGTTTGATTTTGGTTCTTAACTATTTTTGTTCAGAGATGGTATCTAACTCAGAATATATAATAACTTGGGCCTATGTTGCAAGCGCCTAATACAAAGCCCAATATATGGGCCGCCCGAAAAATACAAAGTCCAATAGTTTAGTATTTGGTGGTTGGGCTTAGCAGTAACTTGGGCCCGAGAATAAATAACAAAAATATCTCGCGCCCAAACAGCCCCTTATTTATCCTACGCCTTCCTCTTCCTGGACGAGAACCCTCCAACGTGTAAAAAATGAACAACCGCTACTGTAATGGCGTTTTCGTATGAGTTTCAAACCATCAGATACACCCACCCATTTTTTTCATATTCAACATGAAATCAAAACCATAGAACAATCACACACCTCTTCAAAAAAAAAATCTTAATTTCATTTCAATTGAGTCAGAAGAAAACTAAAAAGCTATGGTGTTTTCAGGGATTGGCCGTTCGCTCCTGCGATCGTCTTCTCGTTCAAGAGTAAGTTCGTTTCATTTCGTTTTTTTCTGTATTTTTTTTTTTGAGATATTGCGAACCGTTTGTTTATTATTGTTGGATAGAATGTGGTGGTGAGTCGTGGCATTGGTGCGAGGTCGGCGATCCTGGACAAGGTGGCTTTAGGGGCTGTAGGTGCTGATGAGCAAATTGGTAGAATCGACGGTGGTTTGGGATGTTTCAGGGGATACCTAACTTCAGCTGGAGCTCAGGCTCGCAAGCACTTTGTTTCTAGGGCTTCTTCCTCCGGTTTGGCTAACCCTAAATTTTATAGGTTTTTCTCCAGTGAGCCACCCAAGAAAAAGAGTGAGGAGCCTGTTTCTGTATTGCTCTTTTATTGCCATTTCCTTCGTATTTGGTTATTGGTTTTTTCTTAGCTTTTTTGTAGCTAAGTAGCTTTTGTGTGGGAAATTTCGGATTTGAATGTGAAATTTATATGTGGTTTGATGGCAGATTATGAGAACTTCTATCCCAACGGGAAGAAAGAAATTCCGAAAGGAGATGAGCAACAATCCAATTCTAAAGGTAATTAAAAATATGTTATCTTCTGCCCTCTATCATGCTGTTGGAAAGGAAAGGAAGGGTAATGTTTTTGTTTTTAGTTAGGTTGTGTCCTCTCTCCTTTTTGTATAGATGGAATTTCTCTATAAATTGATCTAACATGTTGGTATCTTTCACAATCGGTTCATTCCAGTTTTAGGATTTTTTGTTATTTAGTGATCAATCTTTTGTTTATAAACCTTATGCAGTGAACTATGATTGCTATATTTTCTATGGTTTGAGTGTACAGTGTGCTTGCTTTAGACGAGGAATCCAAGATCCCACGGATTCTCTATATTTAAGCAATCTAGATTTTTGAAAGTTAGATTTTTGTGTACTTGAGAAAATTATAGTATTTGTTTACTTTATTGGATTCTAAAATATTGCACTTCAATGCGAATTTGAAAACCAAAATTTTGGGAAAATATGAAAAATGACATGTATACCATATTTAAATAGAGGTATAACCATGCAAGGAAGCCTAAAATTGTTTGCGTATGGTTCAGTTCGACTTATTTAAATATTATCATAAATTATAATTCCTTACAATTTTAAATAAATTGATTAGTATATATCAGTGAGCCTGATTTTTTTTTATGTCACACGTATCCACACATTATATAAATATAATTGCACGCATGCTGCAGATTCTGTAACCTTTAACATTATCAATTGAAAAATTTATGAAGTAAAACTATACAATTAATTCATAAACTTGAAGTTATAACAAGTCAAATATAGACTAGAAATTATAAAATATAATACTCTGGCTCAAGTTCTGCTTGAGGTTGAGCAGCTCGTGCTCAACTTGTTTGCAACCCTATATTTGAATATCTTGCTTTTCTCATTGGAAAGTTTCATAGTTTTCACAGACTAAAATAGTTTTAATACCGTGTTAAACTTGGTTATTACTTTAAAGCATATACTGATTCGCTGAGGACTATCTAGTTACTAGTATATCAAGCGGCCAGTAATTCAACATTCATTCAGCATGGGATATTTTAACACTTTGTAATTATAGAGTTCACCTGAAGCTGAAAGAATTTTTTTATAGGTTAGCTATATGACCAATTATGAGTATGACACTTTGAGTCTTGAGCTTCATGGAGTGTACAAAGTTGTAAGGCAGGGTAGTGGAGATGAGAGTGTTTAGATGATTTTGTGGTAAAACTAGGACTAATAGGATTAGGAGTGGGGCTATTCGAGTAAGAGTTGGGGTTGAGTCAATTGCATGTATGGAGGTTAATGGCTTTATGAGAAAGGGTGGGAAATATCAATTATAAATAAAAATATGTGAGGGTAGACCCAAGTTAACGAAACACTTGACTTAACTGGGAGATGAACTAGATTGGATGAAGTGGGTGAGGAGAATCCGAGTAGAAGATCCAAAGTCATTTTGCTAAAAGATTCGTGTTGTCAATCCAAACTTTGGGAAATAACTTGGATGTTGTTGCTGACATGCTGTAGCAGCCAGTCTATCACTATACAAAAGATGGGAAGGGTTGTTGCATGATGCATATTCTACATTTTGCTATCTTATTTCCTACACCATTCTTCTTTTTACAATGTACTTCTTTCGCGATCAGACTTAACACCCATGAAGAATTTGTTGAATTAACAGAGTGTCCATCTTTTGAACTTCTTACATGAAAACTAAAGTATTGATGTTGAATTTGTCATTGTCTATTTTCTTTCCCTTTTATTTCTTTGGCATTATTCTTGCACTAGCTTCAAACTTGTCACAGTTCTAATTACTTTATTTATTTTGTCTAATTTTAGAGGATACAAAGGCAAATAATGATGATAAATTTAAGGATCATGTCATGAACTTCTTTCAAAAGGTCCTACAACCTTTATTAGTGTTTGCGGTGATTTCTTCTTTCTTTTCTAAAGGTTCGGGTGATCAGAAACAGGTACACTTGTTTGTCACAATTCTGAACTTTTTTTTTGTATGGTTCCTTACATCCTGTAGAAATTTTATGTTTGGTTTGTTAGCGTCTTTTCTATCGGCATTTTTGCTATCTTAATATACGTTTTTTTAAGTTACATCAATCTGTGGTCCAAAATCTTTTTTTAGTTAGCTGAAGTGGATGAGGAACATTTTCACAAGTTATAAAACCCCACTGAAAGTGCAAATTTGTTAATTTGTTCATTTGGTTTCATTGTTTTGTCTTGTTGCACATGTTACAAATAGAAAGAAAAAAAAAATTGTGAGATACTTAAAAATTAAACGTGCTTCATATATTCCAAAGTAGAAATTCCAAAGGGCTGTGACCATGGAAGATTTCATCATTTCAAAATGATGGTGCATTATTACTTGCAAACTCACTCCTTTGTTCTTCTTCGTCGCTTGAATGTGAATTTTCTTAATGAATGCAACTTCTTACTTTGCAGATTAGTTTTCAAGAGTTCAAAAACAAGCTTTTAGAACCTGGTTTGGTGGACCATATTGTTGTTACTAATAAATCTGTTGCAAAAGTGTATGTAAGGAGTTCAGCAGTTCAAGGAAATGATATTGTTGATGAAACAAGGCAGGGCACCACGGAAAGAGGTAAGGGGGGTAAATTTGAATATTACTTCAATATTGGAAGTGTAGAATCCTTTGAGGAGAAGTTGGAGGAAGCCCAGGAAATGCTGGGGATAGACTCACATGACTATGTTCCTGTTACTTATGTCTCTGAAATGGTATGGTTCCGTGAATTTATGAGGTTCGCCCCAACACTCTTAACATTGGGATTCATGTATATGATGGGACGACGAATGAAAAGTGCATTAGGCAATCTTGGTGGAAAAGGTGGTAGTGGCGGAATATTTAACATAGGAAAAGCAAAGGTCACAAAAGTGGATAAAAATTCCAAGAATAAGGTGCTCTTTCTTCCTGTGGATCAGTAATTGTGCCTGTTAGTTTGCTGCATCCTAGGAACTTTCTTTTCTTCTTTTTATAGTAATGCTTTTTTCATGTCACCGCCAAGAAAGTTACTTGAGAACATATTTTTTATCATTGGGTTATGTATACAGGTATTTTTCAAAGATGTTGCTGGATGTGACGAGGCAAAGCAAGAAATCATGGAGTTTGTGCACTTCCTCAAGAACCCTAAGAAATATGAGGAATTGGGAGCAAAG
>JAYMTF010003633.1:0-14773 GCA_036897485.1 Pelargonium nanum | reverse complement strand
TGAAGTTCTATTTTGTATTTATTCTGTATGCAAGTTATTTTGTATCTAAGGTGAATTCTAGACCCTGTTTCAACCCTTCTCTTTTCACTCAGTGAATTTTTATAATTGATATAATATGGGATAATAATTGTTTACACTCTTTGCATTTGTAGTTCTAATGCCAATCCACCCTTTTGGATCCCCATACATATTGTGATCCCCGAGCGGCCTACCGAGTGTGCAGTTTTCAATGTAATTGCAGGTACTGTTGTGCACCTCCTACAATTATAGTTTCGTCCTTTTGTAATAATTTGGTATGAAACTAGATTTATTGTCCTTATTTGTAATTTTCCCTGAGATAATATTTTATCGATTATATTCAATACTTATCTAAAGGAAGAAATTCTGCATGGCCTAATGAATCATGATAATTACATAGGACTCATTGTAAAAGAGCTTTTATATTTCAATCCATCTAATATCTAATTAACTTCGACAGAATTATCAAAACAAAGCTGAGCGAATACATTCTTTGTAGCAAACAGGTCATTGGAATGGGTTCATCTTATAGGTAAATTGCATGCCAATCATTCTGCTTGGAAATTAAAATGCTGACAAATATGGTTAATTACGAACAAAGAAATATTATAGACTAAGTTGTTTCAATCTCATAGCAGATTACGCTGGTACTCATGACCTTTTGCATAAAATCGATTGCAACTTGCATTCAACTAAGCTGAAATTCTTAGTAAATTAGTTATATTGCAGTGTAGAAAGTGAACTGTAAAAATGTTCTGATTGCCTTTTTTATTATTTCAACTACATGACTCTGTGGTGGAAAAAGATTATCCTCGATTATGAAAATCAAATAACCATTATACTAAAGTTTTTGGGAGATCCAACTTCTACATGATACCACACTTAAAGATTCTTGATACTAATTAAGGTCTAGTAATGTTCTTATAGTTTAAACTTTAAACTAAGCAAGATGCGAACATTAGAAAGAAAAGGAAAACTTAAGAGTGAATCATATTATAGATATGTTAACGCGGTGGCTAGAGTCCCCCATTGGAGAAAAAATATGAGATGAATAAGCTACTTATAATGGTGCAAGTGAAATCCTATGTATAGCCCAATTATTAGAATTTAACATGGTATCAGAGCCGTGTTTTGACCCTGCCTTGACCCGAAAGTGGCCCGTTTATGCTGCCTCCCCTTGTGGTCTCCAACCCATTTGCAAGAGAACATGCCTGTAGGGGCTCACGTATAGAAGGAAAATACCTACACGTGAGGGGGTGCCTATTTAAAAGGCCCATGATTGTAAACGTGTCGAGCTCACGATAAAAAGAAGAAAACATGAGACTCGCACAGAGGGGAGTGTTAAACTTTAAACTATTGTGTCCCTCAATAGTTTCTCTGCAGCATGACAAAACCCATTTATGTTCTTTAAATCAATATTTTTTTGTACTGTAATTTTCAAATCATTTAAGAAGTTGACAATTTATTTACGGTCTAAGCAATCTGTTAAGGGTAAAAGCTTTTTTTAACACTTTATGAGTGCTAGAAATTGATTGTAAGTACTAGATGTGTAAATTTTTCTACAGCAACGTCACGATAATTATCTATTTGTGTATATATTGTTTAGGATGTTGGTTTAATATATATTGTTTTATATTTTGGATCCATTTATAAACATTGGATGATAAACTATGCTCCTATTAACCTCACATCTTAATTTTGCGAACTATCTTAAATTGCACTGAATAACTTTTGCAGATTCGCCTCGTGATTCTGTTCAGTTCATTGAATGGTCCCCAACTTCTTGTCCACGTGCCTTACTTATAGCTAATTTCCATGGGAGGATAACCATTTGGACTCAGCCTTCACAAGTAAGCTAGCCCTGCTTGATTGTTATCTCCAAATTCTAAAGTAGATTCTTTTTTCCCCTCACAAGTTCTTAATTGTATCTATTCAGTGCATTCATTATGTTATAATTCATAAATTTGCTGGCCAATTAGTTCTTTATTTTCCTTCTCCTTCTTTGCCTGCTTTCTGTTGTTCTTGGTCACCTTTCTCTTATAACATGTTAGGGATTCTTATTTGGGATGGGTTTGTTTATTTAGGAGCCAGCTAATCTCGTACGTGATGCTAGCTGCTGGCAGCGTGAGCATGAATGGCGGCAGGACATTGCAGTTGTCACAAAGTGGCTATCAGGGGTGTCTCCGGTATACTATTACTTTTGTCTTGCATATCTGATATTTTTAAATTACATGTCTGATGTGTAACATCTGAATGCAAATTGTGTTTGAGTGTGTCTTGGAAGTGTGGTATACCAATTGTCTTGTACTCTTGTTAGTTTCCTTTGGATAATTAGTGTAGAAAAATGATGTCTTATATATTGGAGAAATTTCAGCTGTGTATAACCTAACGCCAGAACAAGTTTGTCTAGATACCTATTTCTCTCTGAAACTGCTTAGCTGTATATTCTTTTGTTATTCAAGAAAGGTGAGCATGTACATGGTTTCTGTCCCTGTGAGATCATCTTTACTCATATACTAAACAAAGAGCAGCAGGTTTTGAAAGTGTTATTTTGCAAATAGGTTCTAGAATTTTTGTTCCATTATGCCAAAAGGCCTTGGGTAAATTTTGTAATTATCAATATTTTGTTCTCTCTCCATTTTCCTTTCAACTTTCCTCGGAGCTTCCTGCCAAAATTTGAAAGCTATGTTGTGGCCTTAGGTTTCAATTGCTTCAAAACACTAATTGTTTCCGTGACTTTTCACTAAAGTGTTTTTTATTCTCTTCTCCGCCATCTTAGTAGTTGGTACTGTCTACTTGTAATTTTAATTTTTTGATGTGTTGTTCCAGACTGTCGGTCCTACACATGATAGCTCCTCTTTGTGAATGCTCTAACTTTGAGACGCTTAAAGATAGCTCTTCATTATAAATATATTCTTCTGGTTGTATAGTTCAAACCAGTATTATGTTCCTCTCTGATAGCCTACTTTAATCTCTTCCCCTGTTGTGCTACTGAATGATTACATCTTTTGATGGGCATATATCTGTGTATTGATTGGTATGCTTTTGTAATAGTGTTTATAATTTAATTCACTCTTGTGGTCCTTGCTCATTGCACTTCTGTACGTCAATGTAGTGCACTCAGTTTTCTCATGTTGTCAGCAATCTTCAACATTTCACTCTTCACCAAGCTTCCTTTTGCTAAAACTTTTTCATGTGATGTTGGTATTCTGAGCATTTCATTTTTCCTTTACTTGTTTAAAAAATCAGTATAGGTGGCTTTCCTCAAAATCAAGTACTGCCACAAATTCAAAGTCAACTTTTGAGGAAAAGTTCCTTTCACAGCAGTCTCAGGCTTCAGGTTTGTGTTATTTGCTGTCGATCCTTAATATGGGATACATGGTTGTGTTTATACATACATCCAATTTCATTCCTAAGTTTTGCAGGTTTATACTGTCATTTTTCATAATATTAGTTCTAATTAAAGAATAAATGAATGCTTGACTTTCTATTTAGTAGAATTTGCAGCGGGTGAAAATAAAACTATCATCATTTTTTATTTTTTCTGATCATAGCGGCATATGTTTCATTATTTAACTTGTTTTTCTTTTAATGCTCTGTATGACACAAGTAAGGAGTTGCTTAGTAAAGAAATGAGATATTGGTATAGGCCTTCTGGAAAAAGATATATATATTTTTTCTATAATTAGTTCAAATTTGATATGATAGCCAGTTTACTTTTTGTATTTTTTTTTTATCCACTTTAGTGCTTGGCCTGGTCTTTTAGTTTTAGATTTGATACTGTGTTTCCCTTGCTCTCTCTGTCCAGCTAGGTGGCCCAATTTTCTCTGTGTATGTTCCGTTTTCTCATCAGGCTCGGTTCAGCTACATTGGTCTCAGTGGCCCCCTACTAAGAACACTGTGGCACCTAAGTGGTTTTGCACAAGTAAAGGACTCTTAGGTGCTGGGCCTAGTGGGATTATGGCAGCTGATGCTATCATTACAGACAAGGGTGCCATGCATGTGGCTGGTGTCCCAATTGTAAACCCTTCTACTGTTGTTGTTTGGGAGGTCACTCCTGGCCCTGGAAATGGATTTCAAGCAACTCCAAAGACAAGTAGTACAAGCAATGGTGTTCCACCTTCACTGAATCCACCCTGCTGGGTAGGTTTTGCCCCTTTGGCTGCTTATTTGTTTAGCTGGCAAGAGTACCTGTCTGAAGCAAAGCAAGGGAGAAAACACACAGATCAAGATCTCCGAGATTCTGTTTCACTTCATTGTTCTCCAGTTTCAAACTTTTCTGCATATGTGAGTCCTGAGGCTGCTGCTCAATCTGCAGCAACCACTACATGGGGCTCTGGAGTTACTGCAGTTGCCTTTGATCCAACTCGTGGTGGCTCTGTGATAGCCGTTGTGATTGTTGAAGGTACCTTTAATTATCCCAATTTGAATTTAAATTATTCAGTTCCATTTCATACTGTTGGCTGTTGCTATTATGAGTCATTCTTGTTTGATTTTTGGTAATGGATTTCTTTTGTGCATTGTTGATGTGTAATTTCCCTCCCTTTTTACTGATTGTGCTCCCTGGAAGGCTGGAACTTCATGAGTTGTTTTTTCCCTGTTTATAGCTTTATTTTTTTCCTTTAGGTTTGAATGTACGTAGAGTAAAAGGGATTAATAGCTGTACTCTTCTTCCCATATGCCATGGCATTGTCATACTGTAGTTGATAAACCTAACCAGTCGCTGATTTCCTCTTGATGATGATTGGTGCATATACTTTTAACATCACAGTCAGTTTCATAGTTCCTATGTCCTCCTGGGCATCATTATTGCTTCAAAGGTGTCTATAGTAATAGTACTTAAGAATGTATGTTGTTCCTTTTTCTTGAATAGATATTATTGTATTTTAAGTTTCTTTATTTGTTTAAAACTAACATATCTGTAGGTTAGTTTCTTGTGATTACAACTCTCTGTTCTTCTCACAAGCGTATGGACATATAGAGACTAAGATAATTTACATATGTTCCATATCAAACTCAAACAGCCTAGAATCCTCATTCACATATTTAGCATTTGTTATCTACATCTGATTAATTGTACTGTACTACTGTTGCATCACACCCTTGTTTAGGGACCTTTGTATGCTCACAGATAGGTTCAGTGACTAGTTAATCACTAATTTTACATGTGCAGGACAGTACATGTCGCCCTATGATCCAGATGAGGGTCCCTCAATCACAGGCTGGAGAGTGCAACGATGGGAGTCATCTCTTAAGCCTGTTGTTCTTCATCAAATATTTGGAAATCCCACTTCCAGTTTTGGTGGGCAGGCACCCATGCAAACAGTTTGGCAGTCCAAGGTTGATAGAAGCATACCGCCAACTAATGATTTTAAAAGTCACCAAGCAAGTGCAGCAGGACCAACCCCTGATGTGCAAAAGGCATCTGATTGTGCTGGTGAGAAAGCGAAAAGAGTTACTTTCGATCCCTTTGATCTTCCAAGTGATGTTAGGACGCTTGCTCGAATTGTTTATTCTGCTCATGGTGGTGAAATTGCTATTGCATTTCTTCGGGGTGGGGTTCACATTTTCTCTGGTCCAAACTTTGCGCCTGTGGATAATTACCAGATTAATGTTGGCTCTGCAATTGCTGCTCCGGCCTTCTCTTCTACAAGCTGCTGTTCAGCTTCAGTGTGGCATGACACAAGTAAGGATCGTACTATATTGAAGATAATTCGCGTTCTTCCATCAGCTGTTCCAAGTAGCCAAGTGAAGACAAACTCATCAACCTGGGAGCGTGCAATTGCTGAGAGGTACTTTATTAAATTTGTCATCTTTTTAGGCAGAGATTTGATGGCTGACATTTATTGTTTGTTTTGTCTGAGCAGGTTTTGGTGGAGTCTGTTGGTCGGAGTAGATTGGTGGGATGCTGTTGGCTGTACACAGAGTGCTGCTGAGGATGGCATTGGTAATGGTCTAAACTTTTGTCAAAATTTCATGAACTTTCTGCTAGGACTTTGATAATGGTCTGCTATCAAGAAAAAAAAGGAAAGGGGAGGGAAGTACATAATCGAAGGATGGGATTATACTCGGGCTGAATTGAAGAGAGAATATCCCAATCATTGTAGCCCTAGTTTTATTCTTTATGCATGCTTATTTACTAATTAGAATGTATTAGCTCTCCACCTCTATATTATTGTTCTATATTGCTCGTGTCGATTTGCTGATTATATCATTTCCCCAAACCAGTGTTTTAAAAGGCGCGAGGCGCATTTGAGATGCTAGGGTCCTCTAGAGTCTAGAGCCTAGAGCCTAGGTGTGAGGCGCATGGTGAGGCATGTGCTTATATGAAGCGAAGCACAATTTTAAAATTACTTAAAAAATGTAAATTTACACAGAAACATTATCAAAACAATTTAATGAAAGAACATATTAGTTAACTGCTGGTTATTTGCTATGATCTGTTTTTGTTGTGCTGCTTTATCTTTTTTTTTTTGGTTTATATATCTTCTATAATATTCAGATTGCTGGTGTTGGGATGAAAGCTATATAAGACAGATTTTAAATTGTACTACCCTAAAATAAAGAGTCTTCATCATTACTGCTGTGTTTAATCTTCTTCTTTTTAATATATCTTCTGTAATAGACAAATCACTGGTGTTAATAGTACAATTTTATAGACAGATTTTACATTATGGAACCCTAAAATGAAGACTCCATCTTAACAGTCCCAATTTGCAAGACAAATTAATTTTGGTATTGGTAAATTGGGACTATCAAAGATGTATAGTCTTCCTCACAATTGCCCTAATTTAATAGAGACCAAAATGAACGGTTTTAGTTGAAGATGGCCTGATGGAAGCAAAAAATAGACTGGTGAGCCTCAAATACCGAATTGAGACGCACACCTCAGGCCTCACTTGCGCCTTGCCTCAACGATTTTGAGGCTCTAAAGGTGTGCCTCGCACCTCAGGGAATGCTGCCTGACTTAGAAAAACTCTCTTTTGAGTTGATAAAAAACAAAGCCCCTGCGGAAAGCAGAATTTCTTCTTTCTATAGGCATTTTTCTATAACAGTGTTAGAACTTTGATGAGTGGCACCTCTCATTGATGATAAATATTTTGTTTCAGTTTCATTGAACAGCGTGATAGCAGTCCTGGATGCAGATTTTCATTCTCTTCCTTCCACTGAGCATAGGCAATTATATGGCCCTGTAAGTTTTTTTTTTTATTGGCCCTGTAAGTTTATTTGAGCAATTTGCCATCTCAGCATTACGTAATGATTACTGTTTTTACATATTTGTTTATTTATTCTTAAATGCCAAAGTTAAGATTTTCCATGACAGAAAAGACTACTTAGTTATTTTTTTCAATTACTATTTATTATTATGATGTTCATTATGTTATTTATTGCTTGTTTATGTGTATGTGTGTACATGGCAGAGTCTAGACAGGATAAAATGCAGGCTGCTGGAAGGTACAAATGCTCAAGAGGTTAGAGCAATGGTTCTGGATATGCAAGCAAGGTTGCTGCTTGATATGTTGGGAAAAGGAATTGAATCAGCTTTGATAAACCCTTCAGCTTTAGTACCCGAGCCATGGCAGGCATCTGGTGAAACATTATCAGGCATTGACCCTGAAGCAATGGCTGTTGAGCCAGCACTTGTTCCAAGTATCCAGGTTAATTTTTAACTTTTTAAATTTCATTCATAACTTAATGAACTTTTAATCATGGATATTGAAGATCAGCTGATTCTGCTGCTATATGGCGGAGCCAGAGTTCAAAGCAATGGTAGGCACTTTGAGCCGCTTTGCTTCTAACATATATTACAACTCTTCTAAAAAAAATCTAAATACTTTCAAAATTTGAAATTCTAATGTAATTTACCAATATATTTAGTTATTTATTTATACAAAAGTGTAGTTTGTTTTACATAAATATAAAATATTACCAAAGTCTTTTTGATTGATTAAGAATTTGTAGTGTTTCTTTTTCATTTTATTAAAATAAATCACGTAACTATAATAATTCCTCCTACAAGAAGTGGGGGTGATGCGAGTTTGCCCGACACAATCTGCTATTTTTTCATGGTAAACTCGACCTGAACCCCCAAAAATGTGGGTTGGATTTCGAGGGCCCGCGGATTCGAATCCAAATTGCCAACTCTAACTTGTAGGACCCAAACACAGGTTTTCATCTCTAAAATGCTATGGGACTGGTACTGTCATGTCACTGATAAGTGAGCTAGTAAGGGTATTTTGATGCTTTTGGTTTCCTTTATTAGAGTTCAATGTATTGCTGCAATACACTTAATTTTTCGGGCTTATTTTGGATCAGGATTTTTATCAATGAATAGTCTTGTAATAATCAATTAAGTGATTAATATTGACAGCATTGAAGCACTGAAAGCTAGGCTTCTTGGGTTTAGTTTCGTTTGTGCTCTAGTGTGCCACTTTTCCATTCATCTCCCACTTTCTGTTTGTTTTTCTTTTTGAAACAAAGTGATTTATTGTTCAGCTCTTACAATACAATGCAGGCTTACGTTGATGCAGTTCTTGACCTAGCTTCACATTTCATCACACGCTTGCGACGTTATGCAAGCTTTTGCCGCACTTTAGCAAGTCATGCTGTCACTGCAGGCACAGGCAGCAACCGAAATATGGTGGCAAGTCCAACCCAAAGTGCAACATCTCCTGCCACAAGTCAGGGTCAGTATGCTGTACCATCTTCTGATTTTGATCTTGTACGTATAAGGTGGTTGCTCATGCGATTTTTGATGCTGTCATAAAAATACCAGTGGCTCCTTGAGTTCTTATGTGTCTGTTACCGATTATAAAATTGTGATACTGAAATTTTCAGGAGGTCAAAGTGGCACTACAAGTTCTACTGGAAATACTCAGATGCAAGCGTGGGTGCAAGGTGCAATTGCTAAGATTAGTAGCACCACGGAAGGAGTTTCCACTTCAACACTAAACCCAATTACTGGCCCAACCCCCTTCATGCCAATAAGCATAAATACAGGGACCTTCCCCGGAACACCAGCTGTTAGGCTCATTGGGGACTGCCATTTCCTTCACAGATTATGCCAACTTTTGCTCTTCTGCTTTTTCTTTCGGCGAACACAATTACCTCGTTACATGGGGGGTGCACAGAGAAATGCTGATACAAATACCCAAAAACCTCAGCCTGGGGCACCTGGCAAGGTGGAAGAGGTCAATAGTGGTTCTGCCAAACCAATACCAGCTGATGGTCAGGTAGCCCGAGCTGGCCAGATCATACCTGCAGCCAAAGGTGCTGAAGAAGGACCTGCTGGCCGTTCAAGATTAGGTTCTGGAAATGCTGGTCAAGGATACACATTTGAGGAGGTAGAAATTTATGCTCTTTTTCTGTTTCCTATTCTTCACCCATGTAAATCGTTGAGATAATTTGTACCATAGAAATGTTGAAGAAAATGTAACCGATAAGGTAGAGACAATTAAGTATACTGGTTTCTTAAGTAGTAATTTTCTTCTCAATATTTTTGAGATCCAAACAGGACTCTGCGCGTAGATTTGAAATACAACTTTCTATGTGTTATTGTTGCAGGTGAAAGTGCTTTTTCTCATACTCATGGATCTTTGTCGGCGAACAGCAGGCTTGGCACACCCTTTGCCCGTTTCTCAGGTGGGAGGCAGCAATATTCAAGTACGGTTGCACTATATTGACGGGAATTATACTGTATTACCCGAGGTTGTTGAGGCTTCACTTGGTCCACATATGCAGGTATCATGGCCTTCGTGTTATATTTATTTAAATGAATTTATTTCGGATTCATAGGTTGTCTTGTTGAAGACTAAATAATTGTCAGGGAGTCATATGTGGCATTCTGTATCTTTATTGACTAGACTCAATCACGCACTTTGTTGTCCACCCATCTTGCCTGGGATGGCCTTTATCTGTGTAAAGGTCGGACAGGGACTGACATTTGATGCATTGGGTGGGTGGAGAATTGGGCTTGGTTAGTGAAGAAAAATCCGCTTCATTTTCAACTAATAATAATCAAAGTTTTGATCCTGTGAAATATTCATATTAGAGACGAGGACAACTTGAACTGTTTAGCTATTAGAAATACTCATCTAAATGTATTCTATTGGATACTTGAGAATTTGAGATATTTGGCTGTGCAAAGGGTATAGTTTAGGTTTTCTGAATACCTTAATTGTTGACTGTTCTAGACCCAATAGTTATTGAGTTAACTAATAACGGTTGCAAAATACTTGACATCATCCTTTTTGGTTGACAAATCATGTCAGACACGAACACTCGAATCGTACTCTATAATTTTGGAAAATAAAACTAAAAATTGAAAGGTAATAACGTAGTTTGATTGTTAAATTTGAACTTATGATAATTATTTTTAACTATTTAGCTAGAATATATGGTGAGCATGAAAATCTAAGATTTGTGTCAGAGCACATGTAGATACCAGGTATAATATATTTTTTCCTAATTTGAAACTTCATTGGTTAGCTTTAGAAATCAAAACGTGGGAGTGAATAACTACTCTTCAACCTGAGAAATCGGATTGCACACTTTAGGAAATCTTGGATGCTTTCAGAAGTAACTCTATCTGATACTATAATTCATTGTTAGATTCACCTTCAAAGTTATTCTCAAGAAAGGTGCAGCCAAGCCGCCAGTAACCTTATTATGTAGGAATTAGGAATGTAAAGTATTGTTTATTCAGGAAGTTTGTCATTTAAGTTGCATGTTTTGGCACCAAACTTTCCCTTACTGTTAAATTTTTATGCACCGAAATGAATGCAAGTTTGTGTTGATTTGTTCAAACTTTTCTTTTGATCTCTGATGGTATACTACATAGAATATGCCCCGACCTAGAGGTGCAGATGCTGCTGGTTTGTTGCTCCGTGAGCTAGAACTCCACCCTCCAGCTGAAGAATGGCACAGGCGGAATATGTTTGGTGGGCCTTGGTCTGACCCAGAGGATATGGGTCCTCCAGATGATACACCCAAACTAAGTAGTTCTGCAGACCTTCTGGAGCTCAACACGTTGGAAAATTGTGATGTTTATTATGGAGCCCATGGCCTGTGGCCAAGGAAACGCAGGATGTCTGAGAGAGATGCGGCATTCGGTTTGAATACATCTGTGGGTCTGGGTGCATATCTTGGTATAATGGGATCTCGAAGAGATGTTGTTACTGCTGTGTGGAAGACTGGTCTCGAAGGAGTTTGGTACAAGGTACATTATCCATTATATATATGATTTTTTTTAATGTACTAGTATAACATTTAATTGGGGTTTTTTCTGTCCTAAAATGATATATTGAGGTCAATGCATATGGGTGTCATGCATAACTAATGCTTTAGATAAATGCATATGGGGTTTTAACTAACACATCCTTAACCTTCACAAAAAATGTGAAGTGGACAATTATTTCGGGACGGAGGATGTTAGGTTGTGTTTGTATTCTTGGATTTGATGTTGTAGGGTAATGTTTTGAATCCTATTGGATTTGAGCCAAATCTAAATTCAAATTCTTTGTGCATCCAAACATTAGATTTGGGTCAAATCCAAGAAGAATGTAAATGGACCGTTGTATTGTTTGAGAGTTAGCTTAATTTGACGAGTAAAACTACTACCATTTGTGATGCAGTGCATAAGATGTTTGCGGCAGACCTCAGCCTTTTCTTGTCCTGGTGCAACCAATGCGGGTAATCAAAGTGAGCGTGAAACTTGGTGGATCAGCCGGTGGGCCTACGGTTGTCCAATGTGTGGTGGAACCTGGGTTCGAGTTGTATAGACTGGATTTGTCGTTCGGTTGACATGATGCAAAATTGATTAGAGAAACAGAAAGGAGCATAACATGACATGAAGATGGAAAAAACAAGCTAAGCCCCTTTTTTTCCTGACATATATATAGTTAGATTGTAATATACAACAAAACTTGATATGGTCAAAAGGATAAAAATGATGATACATGACTAAGATATGCCTTTCTTTTTCTCTGCCAAAGTTTTCATTTATTCATTAATGAGCCTTGGAATATGAGTTTGAGTAGTTTTGTACTACTACAACTACTAACATTGATTTAGATACAAAGAGTTTATGTACAACTTATTAGGGATCTTAATTAGTTATGTATTCAATATATGTAATTAATTAAAATGTGTGTGATGATGTAATCAATATTATGCATGTTGTTGCATGAGTTAGAGCCCGAGAAGAGGAAACCAATATTTATATGTTGGTATTTCGTGTTAGTTTCGATTCAACTCAATTCTTCGATAGAATAGAATTTGTTTTTTGAAGCGGTCTTTACACAAGGTAGTCAATTCATAGGTCAACCGTTTCAATGTCAGACGCACAGTATTGGTTCTGGAGTTGTTATCAAATGATATTTATTGTGCGCCTGACATTGAAACGGCGGACACTAGCGTTTTTCTTTTGTTTGTAAAATTGCTCGTTTTAAGATCTAACGTATCATATTGGGCTATACGCTGAAGAGGACGCACACGTGGCTTCAATTTTTGAGGTCTCACGCCTCTAATGTGAATGTCTTACCATTGGTTGATGCCCTTTTTCCATTCCAAAAAATTTTCCGGGGGCTCGTTTTGTAATGGGATACCATAACAGATTTTTGCCAAAACATCCAAGAGCTCATAGGTCACCCTACGTAAGTCGTATACTGGATATTTTTGTTTTATCGTGTTTCTCTATGTCTTATCTTTTCAACAATGGGTTGCACCTAATCTCTTAGTGTGAATAAAGCCCTTGGAGGCCCTTTTTTTTTTTTTTTTTTTTTGTAAAACTAACTTTGAGCTCCCATTCCTCGAATATAAACTTAATGACGTTGGGTGATGTCCTCGGTCCATTTCCAAAAAATTTCTCGGGGGCCTGTTTTGCAAAGGGGTACCATTACAAATTTTGGTTGAAAAAGTCTGAAAACACAACAAATTTGAAGAGCTCATAGGTGGCCTTATGCTAGTCGTATGCTGAGAATTTTTGAGCTCGTCGTGTTCCTTTGTGTCTTATTTCTCTTACGATGGGTCGTGCATAATTTTTGAGTTTGTGTGGAGTCTGTGACAACCGTTTTAGTAAAACAACTAGTTTTGGGCTATGAGCTGAGGAGGACACACACATGGGTCTCATTTTTTTTAGCTCTCACGCCTCTAATATGAATGTAATAATGCTGGGTGATATCCTTGATCTATTCCAAAAAATATCTTCGAGGGCTTCCAAAATGAAGCAAAGACATCTAAGAGCTTATTGCGGAGTACAAACCTCCTACTGAGCGTGACCTCCTCACGGAGTGCAAACCTCCTACGGAGCGTGACCTCCCTGCGGAGTCCAACCTCCTACTCCCCGGAACACACATGCAACGCGTCCGAAGAATAAGAAGCCCAACACCACAAGTGGGCTTAATGGACCCAAGTGGACCGAATGGGCTCAATGGACCCAAGTGGGCCAAATAGGCTTGAAAGGCCAAGTAGGCCTTGATGGGCCTAAAAAAATTCACCATCCAATCAAATGACGACATGTGGCACTAGGTGGTAAGAGCCTATAAATACACAACCACTTAGTAAGAAAGGGGATCTTGAATTCATTTCTTACATTCACTTATCTCTATAGCTTTCTCTCTCTAGAAAATCTCTCTAGAGCTCTCTTGTTTCCAACAAAGGACTTCTCGGAAACACCACCCCGGTTACTTTGTTTCTTGTGTGTATTGTCTCCACGCATGCTCAAAGCTACTGAGGAAAATACACAATACCTTGACACCTTAGCTTGGAAGGAGACTTGAGACTTAAGACTTGACATTTGAGATTCAATACTTGCGACTGATTACTCGTATTTTATACTAGTTATTCGACCCTAAATCATGACAAAACTTGTATAGACTTCGTGTATTTTACCTCATTTTGGGCCTATTTACACTCATGATCATCTTTTTGTGCTTAATGGATCGTCTCGTGGACTTTGTGGAACATTATGCATATTCGGTAGATTTTACTTTTTTTCTATGGTTATTTAGCTCATTTTTGGTAGATTTTACGCTTGTGGTATTTCTCATGTCTATTTCAGGTTACACAAGATAAATGACGCCAAGTAGGGGAGCTCGGGAAAGAGAAAACAATTTGGAAGAGGTAGCAGTGACCAGCGCCGCGGCGCCACAACAAGATGTCGCGGCGCCCGAAGGAATGAGCCAACGCCGCAGCGCTGGCCTCAGTGCCTGACTGCTCGGAGTTGACGTGGAAAAAATTGCGCGACGCCGCAGCGTCGCTTGTGCAATTCTTTAAATAGAACATTTTGTTCTCATTTCGGGAGATTAGGTTTTTAGCCACCAAGAGTTATTTCCAGCAGTTCTTGAGTGAGAGGAAAAGAGGGAGAAGTCAGAGCAACAAGGAGCTCAGCCCAAGGAGTGACGTTTTTGGGTGTGAGATTGGTGATCGTCATCACCAATCTCCATTGTAATCTAGTCCCTTTTTTAGGGTTGTAAGCTACAATTAAACTCCATTTTACTTGTTGTTTTTCACTGATAACTTGTTAGGAGGTCTACAAACTAGGTGGCTCACCGCTTAGCGAGGTCGTCTATTTTTGTGTCTGATCCTAGTAGTTGGGTTGGTCTTCAGGGGCCTGTCCCGATTCATAATTTATGTTTGGGTGATTTAAGTGCGTAATAAAGTCTTCATTTTACCTCTAAAAAAGTACTACATTAAAAATAAAAATATTATGGGGGAAATTATTGTTTACTACCCTGTACGAGACACCTTTTACAAC
>JAYMTF010003632.1:0-14776 GCA_036897485.1 Pelargonium nanum | reverse complement strand
ACCTAGACTAGTTCTCTATTTAAGGGTTATGGTCCCCTGATCACAAGCATAGTTTATTCTCTTGCCACCATCAGCAAAAGGATACAGAGAACTTGTTGGTAGATCAGGAAGAACCGTAACGGTAGTTCTCGAAGGCGACTCCAATGGCCGACTCAGGTACGCTTCCGCATTCTAGAAATTGCACAGTTCTTAATTATTGGTATGAATGTTTTTGGTTTCATTGGATATTTTTGGTTCTTTCATTATAATCTAAAATTACCTGATGGTGGTTAGATCCACCCCGTTTTCCATTTTTCACTATTGCAGATGAGGTTCGAAAACAAGTATTCTCTTAAAACAATGATTCCTTATATCAATGAAGATGGGCATGTTAAGGTCACTCCAATTGCAATACTTGATCACAAAATTGTGAGGAGTAACAATGCAGCTGTTACACAAGCTTTGGTGCACTGATCTTATTCCTCACAAAAAACGGCACTTGGGAGGATTGGTCTATTGTACACAATCAATATTTTTTGGGGTTAATTAATATGGAGCAAAACATTGTCGTAACCATTAGTTATTAGTTACTTAATATTATGTTGTTTTGATGTTTTCTTGAGATTTAAGTTTCATTTCTTCTCTTTCATTTTTGTTAGAGATTTGAACAAGCCAACTTGCATTTGTACATATCTGATTCTATATGAGCCTTAAAGTCTGGTTGTAATGTCGTGTTATGTGAAATAACATTGAACCTCTTGAGGTTTTGGCTCTTACTTCCTTAGAGTCAGGGAGGGTGCGTGAATTATTGTGTGAAGAATATTCCTTAGTTGTTTGAAATGTGAGTTCAACCGTGAAGAACACTGCTCTGCTCCAAGAGAACTTTTTATTACAAAACACAACCTATTACTATAGATAGTACGCAGAGTCTATGAAGAACTCGCCTCCCTAGGATCCCAAATGATTATATCGTCCAAATTTGTGTTTTCTCTAAAAAGAAACGATAAGGATTAAGTTTCATTTTAGTATAAAAACATTTCAATTCAGTACAAAGTAAATATAAGTGGTTCACGTCCACTCAATTAAATTGGTGACCTGACATCGTTAAAAAATATTTTTTTTATTATAAAATTGATGACGTGAGATTTAAAAAATACTTATTATATTTTGAAATTTGTATTTTTAAACCTAATATGTTAAATTTACTACAATACCCTTCATATTTTATGACTTTTCCACACACAAGAAAACCATCTTCTCCACCTTACTCTGTCTGCCATCCACCGCCGGTCGCCATGAGAGAAGTTGTATCTTCCTCTTTCGGCGACCTACCTGACGAACTTAGCCCAAGCACTGATCTTTTGCAGATCGCGCGAGTGCTTGGCGTCGATTAAGCTCGACGAAGAAGTACAACCTCTCTCCGCTATATGCAATTGTGGAGAGAACCAGAGTTTCAATAGAATGGAAGTGCGAGTTTCGTAATGCGTCCATGTCCTGGACGAATTTTCCAAGCCGAATGGCTTTACGGCTCAGATCAACGCTGGGTTGCAAGGATTCGAATCAAGGGATTGCAAGTGTTATTTGGTTGTACTTTGGCTCGGGTTCGTGAGTTCATTGAAGTACGTGGACGGAGCTTCGACCTTCGAATGAAGAGTTGCGGCGACGGTGTATTTCGAGAATTTCCCGTGGAGGTGGGCTTTGCTTTTCAGTGTGAAAGATGACATTTTGTACAAATCTTCATAAAATAAGAAGGGCAAAATGGTAGTTTTAACAAATTATATTTAAAAACATATTTATTAATATATAATAATTATTATTTTAATGACACATCATCAATTTTATAAGAAAATAATAAAATATTTACCGCTGTCAGTTAAATTGGACGGTTTCCGTTAGTAAAATTAACGGAATGGACTAAAGTGGAACAAACATAAAATCTAGAATTTTGGACTAAATTGAAACGTTTTGAAGTTCGAAAATTAAATTAAAACGATATAATAGTACATGAACTATTTTGAACTTTATTTCAAACTATAATGATTTGGTTCTTTCATTTTTGAAACTCGTCCACTTTATTTATTATTGTAAATCAAGAACAATATTAGAAATAGAACCCGGAACCTGACTCGGTACAAACGACTGATTATCTGACACAGTTAAAGACAAACGAGCAAGCTTATGATCTGCCTCATTCGCAGATCGGTACACAAAATCAAACTTAACAAAATTAAAATCCTTTACAACTTCCAAAATATTATCCAACAACAGACCCACTCTCCCATCCTCCTTCCTCCCCAACTTCAAAGCAGATATAACATTAAGAGCATCAGACTCCACCACCATTCTCCTCCAACCACCGCCAACCGCCCAACAAATCGCCTCCCTGATCGCCCAAGCCTCTGCCTCCCTTGAACTGAGCACCGATCATCTCACCGCCCACTCCGCTGCCTGATAGACACTGCCACTGTCCTTGAGGAGCCAACCTACACTCGACCAACGATCATTGCCAAAAACAGCAGCATCACAATTGAGTTTCAACCAGCCAACCTCCGGCACCACCCACCTCTGTTCCATCCTCCTACCACCACCCCTGCTACCACCCTCCCCACTTCGAGCCTCTTTCCAACATCTCAACAGGTCCGCCCTAGCTCGATGAATACAACCCGCATCCCACCATTTATCATTCCACACCCTATCATTCCTTCCCGTCCATAACTTTCAGCATACCACCGCCGCCCTGGCACTCAACTCCGACGACTGTCCCTCCAACACCTCCTCCCACCAACCGACCACCGATTTACCAGCAGCCCAGACACCACCCAACCTCAACTGCGCCCAATAGGAAGAAGCCATTGGACACTCAAACAATACATGGCATGCTGATTCCTCGTTACAACCACACCCGAACATCCCACCTCCACCGCCACCCCTTTCGCCGCCAGCCTCGCCATCGTTGGTAGAAACCCTCTGCATGCACACCAAACCAGATGTTTAGCCTTTGGAGGACACAAGAACTTCCAAAGCTTGCTCCACCTCATATCCGTCACACTTCCACCTTCCACTGTCTCCCCATTCTTAAACCTTCTATAAGCACTTTTTACAAAGTATCTCCCATTCTCCTCCAACAACCACTCCCAACTATCCGAGACCTCCCGCATATTTGGCGTTATTTTTAAAATTGCCTTCACCTCCAACATGAAAAATAATGCTTCCAGAATATGAAAGTCCCAACGACGTTGACCATTGACGAACAAGTCACTTACTCGTTCGGTGCGTCCGACCCCACTCTTTTCCCCTCCAACTCCGACAACCATGGGTCCCCGTAAACTCAAATTTCCTTCCCATCACTTACTCGTATAACACTACCCTCCTTTATCATTCCTTGCACCGATCTAATACTCCTCCATAAAAAGCTTGGGTTTGATCCCGCCGGAACATCAAAAAAGACCTTACCCGGGTAGTATCTTGCTTGTAATATACGCGAGAATAAACAGCTCGGGTTCGATACCAACCTCCACCCTTGTTTTCCTTACAACGCCAAGTTAAAATCACGACCTTTCTAAAACCCAGCCCTCCTTCCTTCTTGGCCGAACACATCCTATCCAACAATATGTGTATCATTAATACCCTCCGACATTACTCCCGACTCCAGCACCTGTTTACACGCTTCCACCAGATCATCCCCCACTATATCCCAGTACACTTAAAAGAAACTCGGGTTCAGCCCATTCGGCCCGGGGGCCTTATTCGGGTGCATTGAATCCAACGCGCATTTTACCTCTTCGGCACAAACTTTCTGAACCATCTCAAAACTCTAATCATCAGATACATGCCTTCCAACCAAATTGCAAACCGGGTCAAACTCCGACCCAGCCGATTTAAATAACTTCGAGAAATAAGTAACCATCAGCTCCTCCATACCCTATCCCTCCTTCCTCCAAACCCCGTCCGCATCCTTCAAGGCCTCAATTTTATTATTCTTCCTGCTACCGGACGCTGCCAAGTAGAAATACTTTGAATTCGAATCACCTTCTGCTAGCTAATACGACTTAGCTCGTTGTTTCCAAAATGTTTCTTATCTTTCAAAGGCGTCAAAATAAGCCTTTAGGACCTCCCCGCTATCCCGACAACCCACCCTATCGACCTCCAACCTCGTCTGCCTCACCTTGCGCGATCAGCGTCCTGATTTTTGGGCCACCCCATTCCGCCAGCTCTCGACTAATTCTTTGTATTTTATCCTTTACCGATCTCTCCCCCCTACCACCCCAACTTCTAGCCACTGCCTCCTTGCACCCAGGTTCGCCAATCCAACAATTTTCAAAACGAAACCTTTTCCTCCCCTCACTCATTTCCACCAGGAATGGAAAAATCAAAAGAGAAGTATGATCCGACGAAGCCCATGGCAAGTTAATTACCTTATATGCCCCAAACTTCTCTACCCATGAGTCCGATCCGAAAGCTCTATCAAGTTTCTCCTCAATACATGTCTCCGTCCCTCGACCCCTACACCACGTGAATTGGTAACCGGATAAATCCAGGTCATTCAAACCACACGCATTAATCGCATTAGATAAACCATCCAATAACCAATATGGCTGTGGCATACCCCTCTTCTTCTCATGACTATACAACATGTCATTAACATCACCGAAGCAAATCCATGGCAAGGTCGACCTCTTACCCAACCACCGGAGTCGATCCCAAGACTCCACCCGATGTGATCTGCATGGCTCGCCATAGATGCCAGTAACCCATCATTCTCCCACGTTGTCCATGCATACCCTAACGTTAATAAAAAAATTGGAATATCCCAACAAGTGCACCGTTCCTTGAATATTCCAAAATAGAGCTAAACCTCTGCTCCTTCCATCGCTATCCACCACAAACAAACCCGACATCCCCAACCTCCATTTCAACCCCTCCAACATAACTTTGACACTCTGTGTTTCAATGAGAAACACAAAATTGAGCCTCTTCTCCTTAACCAAATCGGTTAAGACCCTAACTGCTCGCGGGTTGCCCATCCCGCGATAGTTCCAACTTAGGATACTCATTGATGTAGGGGGAGCTCCTCTTGGAGGTCCGCCTCTGGTCCGTTTTTTGAAATAGCAACATCATGTCCTTCCTCCGTCCTCCGACGCTTCAACTCCACCAGTTCCAGCGTAACATCTTCCTCCTCCTCCATGTTACTCGAGCTGCCCTCCCCGACTGCTCCCAACACCACCAACTTCTCCTTCTTCCCAACTTTGTCACTTCCAGACCCAGCCTCACTTGCATGTTCCACCACAACCTCCTCATATTGCAGCCACTTGTCAGCCGCTTTGCTCGCAGCACTCCTCATCTGAGCCCTCATATAAATTTCATATTTCTTCTCAACACCTTCCGACAACTATAGTAGTGCTTCACAGTACGTGTCGCTATGACCCATGATCTCGCAATAAAAGCAAAACGTGGAATCCACTCATATTTAAAGTCAACCCACGTACTCTCCCCTCCATATGACGTAACCTCATCCGCTTCTTCACGGCTTTGTCACGTCTAACTCCACACGGATCCGAAGGTACCTGTGGGTATCGCCATTGAAGTTTCTCTAATCCGACTCCACATACACTCCAATGAAGCTACCCATATCCTTGCACACCCATTCCAAAACGTACCCTGACGGAACCCCATGCCACTGAACCCAAAAGCAAGCCTTATTCAACTTCACCTGACTTGGTAGTTCCCCAATCCCTAATCAATCACACAGCAGCAGGTGTTGATTAAAGAACCACGGTCCACCATTCAGCATACGAGTCATATCCTTCTCGTGATAAAAAAATGAACAAAAACCGAACAACCCCATCATCCTCATACGGGGCCTCCTTGATCGTAACCTTATTCACCGGCCTCCATAGCGACGCCATCATCCGCTTCATCGCCAGAAGATTAATTGGTGACTCCGTCCGAAACCTCCCGACAACCGTCCACTTCCGCATGGTTGGGGCCACAACCATCGATTCATCTTGATTGTAATCCAGATCTGGACCCTCCTCATCATCGTCCAAAACTATGCTCGCACACCTCTTCTCCAACCCTTCTATCTCTACCTCCCTCTGCTCTACGCTCTCCGCCATTGCTACAGCACAACACACGAACCTTGACACTCACGCAACCGCCGCGAGAAACCGTTCACAAACCCTAACTGGCAACTGCCGTACGTACCAACTGAAACCCTAAACAAAAGTCTAGACGCTAGTCAACGGACTAGAAAGTTGTTTTAAATTTCATTTGATTTGGTTCTTAAGTTCCCAATAGATCGAGGTTAAGGGATAAATTTGCCAAGCTCTATCACTCTCCACTGTGACATCTCAAATTGGACCATTAATTTGAGAAGGCTATTTCCAACATACCACATGATTGAATGCAGTTAAAGAAAATAAGAAATATTTGACATTACCCAATTTGTCCAATTGGGACCACACTTTGTCAGCCTTAAGTTTTCTGAATGTTATGCAACGCCTATCCAATATTAGGATTATTCTATATTCTTTTTTATTCCAAATTTCGTGGAAAATGTTTATTCCCAAACTTCCAAAAATTTAGTTACTATTCTGAATCCCCTAAGCACCATGACAATAAACAAAGATTTTATCTACCACCAAACTGGTTTTCTAATTTCAAACATTAGCTTTTTGAATGTAAGTTTCTAATTAGGTTTCAAACAAAGATTTTATTTATTTAAATCTGAATATTTGGCATTCTAAATTGGATTTAATCGTGCCCCTGGATATAAATTAAATAGTACAAAGTATTGGAAGTAATGTCAAGATGGACCACGAATTAGCACATGTGTTATATGTGTGTTGTCCTATTTAGCACTCATTTAATGAATGACTCAATTAATTAGCAGATAATAATACAACTTTCTGCCGACACCAAATGAAAATGAACCCAATAATTGCGACCCCATGTATAGCAATTTCAAGCTTGGTCCAATTCGATTACACTAAAATAATAATAATATTATGAGCACTATTTTTTCAGATATTAAAAAAAAACAATGATATAGTGAACGTGTTTCACGATATCATATATATTGGACCCATCTAAAATAGTTACCCCTTAAATAATTATCTATGTTGTCTTCTTCTACCATTCCCTATCTTCACTCAAATAGGCTATGCCTATACCATACAATATTGCCTAGAATAATAATAAAAAACAAAAACATTAAAAAAACTCCATTGGAGCCAACTACTCAAATTCCATCCTCTACCTTTTAATCTATATCTCAAACACATTATTGCTTCACTTCTTGTAATGCCAATCTTTTGAGTTTTGTGTCAAGTCTCTCCAACTAAAGGTACCATTTTTCCCTCTTAAGATCAGGAATATATGCTTTGCTTATCTATTACAGGTTTTTAATTTGCTCTAATCAACTATGGGTTTTGGTGTTTTTGAATTGTGTATTACTCTCAGTCCTCCTTGCTTTGAATTGGGTTGTGCTTTGTTTACTGAAATGCTGATCTTTTTCATGGTGTACTTGTACTAGCTAGTAATATGCTAGTTCTGAGTTTCACCAAACTACTTAGAAATGTGTACTTTTGGTTGATTTGAGCTTTTGTGTTTCAAATACCCAATTTTGATCTGATTATATTCTTGAGAGAGTACTTTTTGTTTGAGGATCTTGCAGCTTTTTTCCAATGATTGGATTTAGTTTTGTTTCAGCTTCTGTTAAGCTTATTGAGTTCTTGCAAGATGAGTGTATACATTGCTGGTGCCCTTGTTCCTCTTGTAATGTCCCTTCTGCTTCGGAATTCCAAGAAATCGAAGAAACGGGGAGTGCCTGTTGATGTTGGCGGAGAACCGGGTTATACGGTCAGAAATCACAGGTTCCCAACTCTGATAGAATCAGCTTGGGATGGTGTTTCAACCCTTGCCGAACTTTTTGAATATGCGTGCAAGCAACACCAAGATAAGCCCTTACTTGGAACGCGGAAGCTGATATCGAGAGAGGATGAAACAACCGAAGATGGGAAGTCCCTTGAGAAGCTTCATTTGGGAGACTATGAGTGGCTAACATATAGGAAAGTATTTGCTTCTGTCTGCAACTTTTCTTCTGGTCTAGCACAACTTGGACACAGCAAAGGAGAACATGTTGCTATCTATGCTGATACAAGAGAGGAATGGTTTATTGCATTGCAGGTGCTTTCATCAAATTCACCTTTCTTTTTCTTGTTTGAAAAAGTATTGATAAAACAATTTCAAGTAATATTCGATATGACATGTTTTAGTCCATTTACTTTAAGGAAGCTGCAATTCATATATTATGCATTCACATGGTTATGATACAATTGATGTTTCTTGTTTCAGGGTTGCTTTAGGCGCAATTTCACTGTTGTGACCATATATGCATCTTTAGGAGAGGAGGCTCTGTGTCACTCTATAAATGAGGTTCTCTCTCTCTCTCTCCACTTTAAATTTTGAACATTGATGACATTTGTGCTCTCAGGATGTAACTAAGTGTAGTAATACTTAAAATTGCCAGTGTGGGAAGTTATCAGAAAAGGAGGAAAGTTATAAAGGAAATAAGAGCAAATGCCTTGGAGAATTGAAATTTTGATCATTAAGCCAAAGATTTTCTAAAAGTCTGGCAAGTGTGTTTGTGTCTGTTTATATGTAGAAGATGAGTTGTGTAGTTTTGCTAAGAGAGCCTGAATTTTTACAATGATTAGAACTTTGATGAGTCCGTAGCCGGTCCGTCGCAGATCAGCTACGGACCCTGTTGCAAAAAATCAGCTACGACCCTAACAGCTGCGGACCGGTCCCCGTAGCTGTTCCGTAGCTGATCACTGTTTTTCTTGTAGTGCTTCTCCAAGAGCTTTTAGAGTAGAGAAGCTGAAGAAAGCTAATTCTAGTTTCATCATCTTGGTCTAGCTTAGTAGAAGATAAAATGCATTTCTAGACCCAAAAAACAAACCCTACAAATACAAGCTTCTCATTGGAGCTGCATTTGAGGAGCTATTGCAGCGGTTTCAATGGCGCGCTTCTTGAAAAACTATACTCAAACAGCACTTCTGAAATAGCAGTTTCGTCAAACAGACACTTAAGTCTCAACTCTCAAGCACCTTCATTCGTTAACTTCTAAGTGAAACAGATTAGATTAACTATTAGACCTTCTCACAATGCTCCAATTTTGCAAGATTGAAATTTTCTGACAGTTCATAAAAATGCTGCATTGTAATGGGTAGAACATTCTGATAAATATAAATGAATGATGACTTAATAAGCTAAGTCAATTAGCTTCACATCGTTTCTTAAGCATAATTTTCTATTCTCTTCAGACAGAAGCGACAACAGTGATTTGTGGGCGTAAAGAACTGCAAAAACTTGTAGACATAAGTGGACAACTCGACTCTGTGAAACGTGTAATATCCATGGATGATGTGATCTCATATGATCCTTCAGTGGTCGAGCAGAGCAGAAGCTGGACGATCACTTCATTTGCTGATGTGGAGAAGCTTGGCCGAGAAAACCCCGTTGATGCAGATTTACCCGTCGCCTCTGACATTGCAGTGATCATGTATACTAGCGGAAGAGGTAAAGTGACAAAGGTTAGTAGAAGAAGAAGAAGCTATTTAAGTCATATCAGAGTTTATATATAGTATCAACTCACCTCAACAGTTTCAACTTCAAATAGGGTTTAATGATGTCACATCGCAACATCCTAGCAACAGGCTCTGCTGTCAAGACAGTTGTTCCTCGCCTCGGAGGAAAGGACGTCTATCTTGCATATCTTCCTTTGGCACATATCCTTGAATTAGCGGCTGAAGTACGTAGAAAGTTCATAAATCCAGTGGTTGAATGCGCAATATGCAATGTCTTTTTAACAAATTTCTCACCGTTTTGTAGAATATAATGGCTGCTTCCGGGGCTGCTATAGGATACGGGTCCCCTTTGACTCTTACTGATACATCAACCAAGATCAAAGAGGGGACAAAGGGGGATGCTACTGCATTGCAGCCAACATTGATGTCAGCAGTGCCAGCAATTCTTGATCGTGTTCGAGATGGTGTTAGGAAGAAGGTTGGTTCCACATACGCGTGCATTTGAAACCCGTGCAGTAAGTTTGGAGATACTAATGTTGTTACCATTTACAGGTAGACACAAAAGGTGGACTGTCAAAGAAATTGTTCAACCTTGCGTATGCTCGTAGGTTGTCAGCGATAAATGGTAGTTGGTTCGGGGCTTGGGGCCTGGAATTGCTTGTTTGGAACTTTCTTGTCTTTAGAAAAGTCCGAGCAGTTTTAGGAGGTCGCATCCGTTTTTTGCTCTCTGGAGGAGCTCCTCTGTCTGGTGACACCCAAAGGTTCATCAACATATGCCTTGGGTCAGTATTGCCTTTTCAAACTCGGTTTTTGTCATGGAGCTCAAGACATCGAATTCTGATTGTAAAGCTGTTTTCAGTGCTCCAATAGGTCAAGGGTATGGCCTAACTGAGACTTGCGCCGGTGGGACGTTCTCCGAGGTTGATGATACGTCTGTTGGTCGTGCCGGTGCTCCACTTCCTTGCTCATATATTAAGGTCAGAACATTAACTTTGTGTCCTGAACTTGGGACTAGGTTGTAGTTTCCAAAGACTTTGCTGCATTGCCCATGCCTTAATATCTGCTGTATATTGTGCATTTCAGTTAATAGATTGGCCACAAGGTCGGTATCTGATAAGTGATTCGCCAATGCCTCGTGGTGAAATAGTTATTGGTGGCCCGAATGTCACTGTTGGATATTTCAAAAACGAAGAGAGAACAAATCAAGTTTACAAGGTTCAAAACCCGACTACCTGCCTTTCGATCTTTTCTAGTACGAGCCATGTTAATCACTCTTTTTGCTGTCCATATATAGGTTGATGAGAGAGGAATAAGGTGGTTCTACACGGCCGACATTGGGCAGTTCCATCCTGATGGATGCCTCGAGATAGTTGACCGCAAAAGAGACATAATCAAACTTCAGCAAGGAGAATATGTGTCCTTAGGAAGGGTATGTATATATAATTATGTTTGCATATTGTTGGAATATAATATTAAAAGAATAAATAAAAACTTCAGCTATCAGCTATCAGATTGAGCTTTTAGTTGAGTCGGTATTTTAACACATATCATATGTAATTATGTATCTTCATTTTTTCACTAAGACTTGTCTTGGCTTTATTTTCCTTGGATGTGCATGCAGGTTGAGTCTTCTTTGGTAGTGAGTCCCTATGTTGACAACATTATGTTGCATGCTGATTCCTCTCAAACTTACTGTGTGGCTCTTGTGGTTCCTTCGAAATCCGCTGTGGAGGCTTGGGCTTCGAAGCAAGGACTTGATTTCGCTGACTATTCCGACTTGTGCAACAAAGAAGAAACTGTCCAGGAAGTGCTTGAATCACTTGTTGAGGTTTGTGGTACCAATATTGATCTACATAGTTTTGGAATTAGCTTTTCTTGAATCTCATTTGTTTCTGGTTGGTTTGTGATTGTTGTGTAAATAGGTGGGAAAGCAGGCAGGTTTGAATGAGTATGAAATTCCTGTAAAGATAAAATTGCTATGTGAGGCATGGACTCCTGAATCAGGCCTTGTTACTGCAGCTCTTAAGCTCAAAAGAGAAATGGTTAAGGAGACTTTCTCCCATGAACTCTCTAAGTTGTATTCATCATGAGTCACCTTTTTTTCCTTCCTCTTTCTTTCAATTTGTTTGAATGCTACTGATCAGGAATAATATCTTTGAGTTTCATTGATCCATGCATACTCAATGTTTATGGCCTGTATAAGTTTGCCCCATGTTTAGCTAACTTTTTATATTCCTCTTTAAGGACAACTAGCACATATATATAATGTGTTAAAAGAGTATAAAATCGTGTTAGAAGACAAGGTTAATATCGAGGATTCAACTATTTGCGTAGATTTTTAGTTGTGATGTCCTCTTCACATTCAAGTCCTCTCACCACACTATGATTGTTAAGATTTTGTTAAATATACAGCACAAGACAAGTGCAGGAATCACCGCAAGAACTCCGCATACACCACAGTCGGGGTAGGGGGAACACCCTAAGGTCTCATTCAGATGGTTACATAAAAAATTGTTGTTTCTAACCAGCTCCTAACGCGGTTGATGCGCAATAGGAACGAAGCACATACTCCACCTCATATTCACCAAACACCCCTATAAGGAGAAAGAAACATAGAGCACCACGACAACGCTTCTCACACCCCGAACAACGGATGAACTTGAATTTTTGTAAGAGAAATATTGAGTCTTCCCAAAAACATGAAAAAAAAGCTTGCTTTGTGGAAACATCACATGAAAGCTTTGGGAACTCAAAGGTATGTGCCTTACAAATTGGGGGAATGGATCGTGAGTCAATGAGTAGTACGCAACACACTACCCTTGCGTTCTCAACGCTATCCGTCAAGACAAGATGTTTCTAATCACCGCATTATGAATCAATTTCCAAGATGTAGAAACATATCTCACGCTCATACTACTGTTTTTGTACTAAAGGAGTCAAGAGGCATGATGCCTATTCCACGACCATACTATTTTTAGAAGACAACCCTATAGTACAAAAAATGTAAGATGATTTGAACAACCTCCAAGAGCAGTTCGCTGCCAATGACACGTCTTGGGTACCTAATTTTCTTGAGAACTCTCTTTGTGCCTAGATATGCGATTTACACATTGGTCCTCGCCTAAGTATCCCTCCGCTTACCAACGATAGCACCACAAGTGTCATATAGTTTATGACGAGCTCTGACGTCGCCATGCAACTAGCAACTAAGGAAGATGTCTCTGTATGCATACATTTTGAGAGAAGGCCAAGCATGGTACTGAGATCTGCAAGATGGATCATCCTACTCACAATGGTTGGGGATGCATGGAGAAATGGACCTCTCCCTAAGGGCCTTTGGGTGGCGGGGTCACCGCTCTTCGTCTTGGGCTCGACTAGGGATGTAGGGAGGAATGGACCTTTCCCTAAAGGCCTATGGGCGACGGGGGCGCCGCTCTTCTTCTTGGGCTCGACTTAGGATGTAGGGAGGTATATTCCTCTCCCCATGTGCTTCTTCGTCTTGTTGTTGTCCAGGGATGTAGGGAGGAATGAAATTCTCTCTAACAAATCTTCCACAGTTGGAGGTGTTCTCCATCTGCCATGCGAGGTTAGGAACGATGGCTTTCAAGTCATTCTTGATAATAGAAACAACTTATGTGCTTGTTTTTCTTGGTCAATGTGGCACACTAAATTATTGTTTGTCGTATTGTCCACATGTTAAGGATGTTGAGTTTGAATTGTTCTTAGTGTCGAAGTCCAGGGACAGGGCTAACAACTTGGGCCATTGGAGGTAGGTGTGTTCATAGGCGAGTTACCTGCCCGTTTATGGAAATAGGCAATCCAACCCGCTCGTTGTGGGTTGGAGTTTTGCAACCTATGAACCATCCATAAGTAGTGTATTTTTGAACAGTTTATGAATTTCAAGGTGTGGGCGGTTTGACGGGTTATGCGCAATCTGTCCATTACATATGAGTCTTGATAAGAAACTTAATGAAATCATTAAAACTTGAATGTGTTATGCATCTAAGGTAGCTGTCACCTACAAACAGTAACAATAAGTAAGATTATCACCCGCAACTGATCAATTAGCGCACGACCTTGCTCCGTGTTGAACTCATTACACTTTCTAGGGACGATCGCTCATTTGGTGTCACTCCGAGGGTGGCATCTGTATAGATCCAAAATGGCCTCCAAAGGGTTGGCTCACGTGCGACTTAATTAGCTTCAAATGCGAACATCTGCATTGAGTTTCAATTTCCTTCTATGTTGGGGTCGCTCATGCGGTGTCACTCCAAAGGTGACATTCTTAGAAATCAAAATGATTCATCAACAGATCAGTTAGCGTGCGACCTTCCTCCGCGCTGAACCCATTTTCCTTTCAAGGGGAGGTCGCTTATGAGGTGTCACTCTGTGGGAGGCATCCAGGAGACCAAGAACGACCTCCAAAGGGTCTCTCATGTGCGATTTAGCTTTAAAGAAGAATATCCGCGCTAGTGACATTTTCATTCCAAGGTACGGTCGTCTATGTGGTATCACTTCAAAGGTGGCATCCTTGAAAGCTAAGAAGGATTAATCGTCACGCCTGAAAGCATGGATCAAGTCCGCCAAGTTTCGACCGCCATGTCTGGTAGCATGGATCGACTCCATCATTGATTGAAGGATTGATCGTCATGCATGACAACATGGATCAAGTCCACCAATGTTTGACCGCTATGCCTGATAGCATGGGTCAACTCCGAAATTAATTAGAAGATTTATCTTATGTCTGGTAGCATCGATCAAGTTCGCTAAGGTTCGATCGCTATATATGCCTGATAGCATGAGTCAACTCCTCTATTGAATGAAGGATTGATCGTCGTGCCTAACAGCATGGATGAAGTCCGCCAAGGTTTGATCGTCGTGCCCGATATCATGGGTCGACCTTGCCATTGATTGAAGGATTGATCGCCATGCATGAAAACATGGATTAAGTCCGTCAAGGTTTAACCGTCATGCCTGATAACATGGATCAACTCCTCCATTGATTTAAGGATTGATCGTCATGCTTGACAAAATGGATCAAGTATGGCAAGGTTCGACCGTCATGACTGATATCATGGGTCAACTTTACCATTGATTAAAGGATTGATCGTCATGTCTGACAACACGATTCAAGTTCACCAAGGTTCGATCGTCATGCCTGACAGCATGGGTTGACTTCGGCCAAGTCTAACCTCCGCCACCCTATA
>JAYMTF010003631.1:0-14776 GCA_036897485.1 Pelargonium nanum | reverse complement strand
GAAAGTGAGGGTAATATTGAAAACACATTAAATTATTTAGTAATCCTTAATTTTTGCAAAAAATTGAAACAAGACACTAATTTTGGGACGAATTGAGTATTTATTTTTATAATAAATGTTGTAACAAACTAAAAAAATACTAATTTTTCACGGAAATATTATCGGCAATTCTTGTATCACTAATTACATATAAGAAACACTCATTTTGTGATACAAATACAGGCTATACATATAATTTATTTTATTTAATTAGTAGATCACTATAAGTACAATATTGTTTACTTCAAGTTTTTGAATTGTTTATACAAAGCGAAAAAAGAGTTTTAGCTAAAATACTTATGAATTATTTAGCTAGTGTTTAGAACTCTTAAATTGAGCTTAACGCACATCACAAATATACGAACATGTATGTTTTCATATATTCTCACTTGCTTAACTAAGTACTAGTATACGATTAAAAAAAAAAAAAAACTATGTACTAGTATTATATATTAATCTTTTGACTATTATACTTTATATATGAATCAATAATAATTTGATTTTTCCCTAAAAAATATTAATTTGATTTTGAATAATTCACCAATAATATTAAACACATATTTCTTTTCGGTTTATAATATGGGGTTCCTGAGCGGGCCCGCACACTTGCGATTGGCACCTTTAAGTCGTTTTACCACACCCAAACTAATCCCCACTCGCCCCACTGTCAGCGCACTAAGCGGTAGGGGGCTGTCCCATGAGTCTTTTCCATTCACAAGAGTTTGGATTCGAACTCCCAACCACTTGCTTAAGAGACGTAGTGCTGAACCAACTACGTCAACTCACTGGGTTTAAACACATATTTTTTCTTTGCTTTTGTTTTCCTTATTTCAACTATTTTGTAGATAAAAAAACTCATATATTGTAATGTACGGACGCCTGAGTACTTTTCTTCTTTAAAATGTCTTTTATATAAAATAAAATAAAAAGAGAATCAATTATTGAGAGACAAAGAAACAAATATCTTTTAACAACTATTTATATCTTTGTCAATTCAACAAGATCTCTTCTTGAACATTTTTTTTCCCTTTCTAATCGACCATAGAGATTCAATTTTAACACTCTTGTCTTAATGATGTTATTGATATTGACTAATTTTCACAAACAAAATCTATTCTTTTTTAATATTTAAATCAAATACAGAATTAATGCTTTTACCATTATCATATTCTAGCTTTTGACAATGACTATATGGCTTTGCAATTTAATCACAATCACAATTTCACAAAATAGACAAATTTACATTGTACCTCATATCACTATGTTTCTTTGTTGCAACACTTTATTCCATTTATATCTTTTCGTCTTTTTGTTAGATAAAAATCGATAGAATACACCAACACTTTATTTACATGTCAATGTAATCGTGTTTCAACCTTCGTATGTGACTATTTTATTGTGTATATCGAGTAATATCTTTTTCATTCTATACTTATCTTATAATTATGGATGAGACATTGAATTCTGAAAACGACGTGCCTTTTTGTTTATGCTTTCTTGATTGGATCAAAGTTTGCTTACATATGCTAATAAAATATAAAATAAAATAAAAATCTCCACGAGTGGTTTCTAGTATTTTAACATTTTTCTCAAGGAAAATGTTATTTTCATGTACAACTTGGTACATGTAAAAATAAAAAAAAAATAAAAAAAACTTGGTACATGTTATTTACATGTAATTTCCACACAGATGAGTGTGAGTATATCGATAATTGTTTGAAGTTCTAGTATTATTTATTTATTTCTTTATTTTTTGCACCGTTTAGTGTTTGTGAGTATATCAATAATTGTTTGAAATTTTAGTATTGTTTATTTATATTATTCTTCACAACTATCAATATATAGGAATAAGCCAATAATTGTCTTAAAGTCCACTACAACTTAGTTATAAGTTTGTTTTTAAGAAAGATAAATGTCTAGCATCAATACACCAACAACTATCTAATAAATTAATAAACATGTAAAATACATGTACCAAATGTATATGTGTCAATCACCCCCCTTATTTTAACAATTATTTATCTTATGTATAAAATTCATGGATGCGACATTGAATTCTGAAAGTGACACACCTTTTCAATTATGCTACGATGATTGGATCAAAGTTTGCTTACATTTAATCATAGTACCAAATCTCATGTTTGAAAAGAGTGGTTTCAAGTGGTTTAACTATTAAAGCATAAACTTAGTGGAAAATGAAAATACTAATTAAAAACTCAAGTAAAATTAAAGGCATCTTTAGTGGGGTCATTCGAACCTAAAAAGAACAGGAAAAAATTGTTTCATGATCTTCTCCCTCCACAATTTATTTTGTTTCAAATTGTAACTCAATTTGATTTTTATTTTTATTTATTTGAAATTTGTTCAACCTATATGGGTGCCATTAAATTAGGCTAATATATCAATATTTTGGTAATTTTTACTTTAAATATGACATTTAATTAGCTAAATTTACTAATATGACTTATTTGGAACAAATTGTATGATTGAAGGACATGGTTGCGACATCACTTTTATCTAATTAGGTCCCTCAATTATAAATTTATGTTATAAAATGATTTCATTAGTAAATTTAGCTAATTTTGTTGTCATGTGATTTTCACATCAAAATATAAATTTAGGAAGAAAAAAAGTTGTTGCGCTAGACTCATTTGACGACATCATTATTATGAATTAGACCAATTCAAACAAAACAACTTAGTTGGGAACTAAATTAAAACAAAACTTAAATTGAATATCAATTCAAAACAAAATGAAATATTTAGAGGCCAAAATAGAACAATTTTTTAGCTAAAAAATGGTTAATGCATGGTAAAAGCATTTTAGTTTTACAAATTAATTTGTGAATCACATCATAGATATGTGGCTGTATATTTTAATCAATTAATTAAGAAATGGTGATGAATAAAAATCCCTTTTAGAGTGATCATATGCTGCCTAAACATTGCCTACATTCTTTTATATGCTTTAAGAATTTAATTAATTACTCAATGGTCAAGAAATTCTAGCTTAGATATGCATCTGATTTTCTCTTTTACTTAACCATGTTTTTTAATCATAGATATGCCATGATATCTTCCTATATAAGTCCTCTCATTGGTTCCACTTTTGATTTTTTTAAGCAATATTGCAAAAGCCATTCTCACTTTGGAACCAATTGATGAGCTCAAATTCAACTCAAAAAGCAACTTAATTAAATAAGCTACTAGCTAGTACAAATGCTTTTCTAGTTGCTTCCACATTAGTGTACACATATTTTACATGTAAGATCTATATGTTCATGAGTTAATTTTTATTGTGAGCAATATATAAATATCATTATAATCTCTCCGATACATGCAATAAATATTTCTTTTAAGTTCAAAGATCAATCACTATATTATAGGTTTTGTTTTTGAATTTAAGTGAGGCAATTCACAATTAGTTTCATATTTTGAAGTAAGTCAATCACTATTAACTTATTTGTAACTTTGGTAAAGTTTTAAAATGTAGTTAAATGATTATTAGTTTCAAACATGCGTTTGTTTTTAAACAATTAGTCTACGTTGAATTTATATTACATAGAGAATAGACGATATTGTATTGATTCAATCAACTAGTACAACTGATGAATTTTTTAACACCATCCAAAAATAGCCACCACATTTTTGTTGTTGTTGAAAGAACTAGAAACCCACCATAGGGATGAACTTGATGAAATGATGTAACCTACAATATGCATGGAGAACCTTGAAAGGAATATATATTAAGGGGATGAGAATCCATGGAGAAAAAGAAGTATAGCAAAGAAAAGCATCTTTTTTTCACTTTGTTTGGATTATTGAAAGAAGAAATAGTATGTGCTTGTTTGGTAGATCTACTTCTTTTTAAGAAGATGTCAATTAAGTTCGAAGTAAAATTTCGTGAGACTACTTAGTAAAATCTAATAGAATTTATTTTATTTTCCTTAAAAGTAGGTTTTTTTTTTTTCCTTCAGAAGGTCGCGACTAGTATCTACAATTTAAAATGACTTGTAAAGGATGAAAGAGAAACATAAGATCGGCATGATATTAGTTTAGGTTGATCCAACTATCCGAAATATTGTTAATTGATATGTTGAAAATTATTTTCTTCGTCTCAAAACGATTTTCTTGTTTCTCTAGAATTTTTATCCGAGATGAGTGTCATTTTTTTCTTTTTTAGGAAGTCAGTTATGGACGAATAATAACACTTATTTTGAACGGTGTGGAATAGTACATGCAAACTAGCTTTACCTCAAACATATAGTAGTATATATATAAGTAGTGTGTTGTTGAGGCTTAGATGTCCAAATCCCAATTGCATCTTTATTTGCTTCCTTTAGCTTAACTTTACAATTTACAAAGAGGAAAAGGAGAGAAGCTTTTTAGGTGCACACACACCCACAACACAACAAGGCTTATAATATAATAATTATTCATATATCTATATATATTCTTGTGGGTGGGAGTGTTAAAAGGATTTGAATCCCAAAAAAAGAGGTGAGCCATACAAGACCATATCACTATCTTGGCTTGGTTGGGTTCTTATTCTTCAATCATTTGCAGTGATTCTACTGTTAGATGCAATAAAAATGATTGAGTGTGACAAATCTAATTAGCTTTATGCACACCTTGCAACCACAACCCCCATAAAGAATCTCCCAATCACTTCTTTTTGTAACAATTTTTTTTATAATATTAATAGTGACATATAGACTCTATCAAAACAAAAATATTGGCATATAGACCGATCAATGTTGGACTGAGCGGTATAGGAGTTATGAATTTTCTCCGACGTCTACTGGAGTTTGACTCTCAAAGATGACAATATATTATATATATATACATATTTGATTAAAATTAAATGACCGATAAAAAAATTAGTAGCGTATATATCTACGTATAAAAGAATGACCCTTTAAAATTAGTGTGTGTATCATATTTTAATCGATTTGAGTAATGCTAAGCAAGATGAAATGTGGGAGATGTGGCCCTCAGGTTTGTTTCAAGAGAAGCAATTTTTTTGGATGATTTCATAGTAAAAGAGTTGCTTGATTTCATGGTTTGTGGTTCATTTTCAGTGATGAATAAAACCCCATGCAACTATATATGCTTGTGCAAAGGGAAGGGACAAAGATGCAGAAAGCAAAAGAAAGAATATGTAAAAGTATAGGCCACAGGACAAGCATATATGATATGTTCATGACTCATGAGCATATGCAACACTAGCCAAAGCAAAGCAAAGCAAAAGAGAGAGGAAAGGAGGGTCCAAAAATATTTGACACAAAAGAAGGCATAGAGGAAAGGAATGGGGCATTTTTGTTTGTTTGATTTTTCTTTAGAATAAGCCATATAGATATACCAAGAACAATGTCTTGAGACCTCATAATGAAATTCTTTAAATTTAACGACGATCTTAATTGTTAAATTTGATTATCACTTATTGTTTAAATTTAACAACAACGATCTTAATTGTTAGGATTGAAACAGTTCATTGGTCAAATCTTACCGTGCACAAATATTTGAAAAGCATAATTTAGACTTAGAGGTCCAGAGTTAGTACCACTTTGTGACCAAAAACAAAAACATAAAAATAGTTAGTAATTTTGTTTTTATTTTTGTTTTTAACAAGAATATAGTTTCTCTCGAATATGCCTAAACTATAGCAGATGTATGATAGACAACAAGCAAACAAATGTCAAATACATATCGGTCTGAATTCTAAAAGCACATTGATAATTTGATATGCTCACAAATATGACGCCATGTGTCCCATTTAGATGACTCACAAAGCAAAACCCCATTTATCTTTACGAGTCTTCTTAACCGCTTATATACATAACTTTCTTCAATAGACAAACAAATTTTGAAACCTACACTAAATTACACGTTATCCATTAGCTCAATTCTAAATTGAGCTTCAGAGAGTAACTGTTTTTCCCATAATCATAAATGTCACATTTCATTTTGTCTATTGTTTGTTCTAATATTGTTCCAAAAAAAATTCAGCCCATCTCTTTCAGTCGTCAACCCTCAAACGATTAAAATCAATGCATAAAGACAAATCTCTATTTTTTTTATTTTTTCATAGCGTATTTAACAATTGTTCGAATTACTTAACATTCAAGAAACATTCTCCAGCTATCTTCACATAAATTTCTAGAGTGAAAGTGGGCGCAATGTGGTGGACAAATGATAAAAAAGGTTGTCTAGCTATTACATTCCTAAAGTGGATGTGTATAAGGTACCCTAAACACGACCGTACAACCATCAAGCACTTGTGTGAGAGCCCCCCATCTCCCCGAGACCACATATCAACAACAAAATCATCAATTACTTTTGGATGGAATTGGAATCCGAATCTCTAATCCCTTTATTTTCCTTTCCTTTCTTTCTTTTTTCTCTTCAACCAAACAACAAAATCTCACCCCAAAAATATATACATAATCTTTCCACACAAAAAATTCACAAAAATACTTAAACTCATATCAAATTTATGCATATTGTTGTCATACAATATTGGAAAGGTTGTTGAGGATGAGATTTAGAAAGCAATACAACAATTAATTCCTTTCTAACACGACTAATACACCGACAACTGTTTTAAAATTGTTCCATAACTTCTTAGCTCAATGATTATATCGCTCCGCGTTGTACGGTAAATGTTTGCTCGTGTATTCAACACGCAAAACTTATGACTCTCAAATTGTGTCACGTGTCGCTAAACCTTTCAAATTCTTCTCTAACTGCCTCAATTATATTATAATTAACAACCAGCTCAATATAGATGTTCAAATGACATTTCTATAAAATAAAATAAAAATGTTTCTTTTGTTTTGTAATTTCATGTATTTGTAGTCCAGTTGTTTTCACGACTTTAGCTTCTGGTTGGAGAGCCAGAAAAGGAAAAAAAAAAATCTCCAATTTCCACAAAAAGAACATAGGAAAAAGAAGAAAACATATATGCCTCCTCCCAAATAAAATATATTTCATGTTGTTTATGTTGATCTTATTCTTGGCATGAATCTTTTGCCAAACCTAACCACCAACCCTACCCTTCCTTTAAATGCCCCACTTGTTTCAATATATTTATATATACATATCAAACATTTTCCTTACCCTCACCTCACATTCATTCAAATTTTCCCTATAGTTTCATGCACATTTTTGGTCCACCATTATCAACTATACCATCTCCACACATTTGGGAGAAACGAATTAACTTACGCGCGATGAGCGGAAAAATGTCATCTCACGTTTAAACACTTGTCCTCAAATTCAATGTATTTGTGACCGTAAAGCACACGTCTTAATATATATTATTGTGTCTTGGCGGAGTATGTGTCAATAAATCTTCAATGGAGAAAATATATAAGAAGCATGAATAGGGCATGACATGCATGCAATACACAACACAAAGGAGAAAAACACTAAAACTAATACTAATATTGATATTAAAGACATATGAAAGACAAAGTACTTGTAGCAACTCCTTCAACAAGTTTTCTTTTTATACATTTCACAAACCAAGCCACAAGTACTGAATCATAAGCTAATTAAAACCCACATGGACAAAAGCTAATAATACCCAAAAACATTGTTAACAGCTAAATTGGAAACAAATAAAACACCTACAATTATTATAAGAGGTCTCTCTTAGGGATTAGACAGATAGATCAAACCATGGTCCTTGGGTCAAACATGGTCAAAGATAGTCAATCATAGTCAAGCAGAAACCCTAGGAACAGCCTTGCAAACCAGTGGGTTCTTCATCTGCAGAGAGAGGTTGAGACACTCCGTCAAGTCCACCGGAGAAGCTGGAGCTTGAACCCACTTGAAGCTCTGGAGGAGCTGAGCCAGCCAGAGATGGACGGTGGCGAGACCCATTGCTTTGCCGGGGCAGACCCTGCGACCGGACCCGAACGGAGCGAGTCGGAGATCAGAACCCATAATGCTCACATCTTGAAGAACGAACCTTTCGGGGTTGAATGTTTCCGGGTCGGACCAGATCGACTCGTCGTGTGTAATGGACCACATGTTGACCATGGCGGTTGTGCCGGCGGGGACGAAGTGGTCGCCGACGTGGACGTCGTGGACGGCGAGGCGGGCCCAGGAGAGGAGGGGGCCGGGAGGGTGGACCCGGAGAGCCTCTTTGACGATGGCTTGGAGGTATGGGAGGTTGGAGAGGTCCGAGTCGGAGACGAGACGTTTGGAGCCAACAACGTTGTCGATTTCGGATTGAGCTTTGGTTTGGATTTCTGGGTGGAGAACCATTCTGGCTAGAATCCACTCGAGCAGGATCGCGACTGTATCGGTTCCGCGAAAGATCATTTCCTGGAAAAGGTTGAAATTTTCGGTGAGGACATGATCGAACAGTTGGTGGGCACTAAAAGAAACAAGCATGTTTGTGAAGAAAAAGGTGAAAAACAATAACATACCCAGAGAACAGCAATCATATCAGAGTCGCTGAGCTTGTCTTCTTTCTCCAAATCGAGCAAAACATCAACGAAATCGCCAATGCTCTTGTTGTCTCCTCCGCCATTGACTCTCTCAGCTCTGTGCTCTTCGATGATCTTCGCAACGAACACATTCACCTTCGCCGCCAAGCTCCGGCACCTACTCCTTACCGACTGTAAATCCAGCCACCCCAGAAGTGGAAAATGATCACTCCAGTTGAAAATTCCGAGCAACTCGTAGCCTTCACTGACCAGCTTCTCGAGCTCAGCTCCGTCACCGCCGTCATTGAACTCGTAGCTCCGTCCAAACACAGTCATCATCACATTGTTCAGAGACCCAAAATGAAGCAACCTCTTGATCTGAACCTCACCGTTTTTAATCATCGAACCCTTGACCTCTTCCACCATTTTCAGACCAATCTCGCGCCGGAAAGCTTCGAACCCAGCAATCCTCCTTGGACTGAACAAATGGGTCGCCGAGATCCTCCTCAGGTTCCTCCAATACTCACCGTACGGAGCAAAACCCATTGCCCGATGGAACAGAAGCTCATACGCCGACTCCTTCACAGGCCTGTCGGCGAAAGCAGAGCTCCCCAGAATCTCCTTCGCCGTCTCCGGGTGACTCGCGATCACAAACCGAGTCAACCCGACGGAGAAGCCCATTAACGGCACAGCCTCAAACCTCCGAGCGAGCTTAGCCAACACCCTATGCGGGGTCGACCCAGTGAACACGTTGAGCAAACCAGTAACCGGAAAACCAGACGGCCCAGGAATCGCCGCCGGCGTCCGCTTCTTGGACAGAGCCCAAGCCAGACCTCCCGGAGCCAACCAGTACCCAAACACAGCCACCACCAGAACGAAAGCTAGAACCACCTCGACACTGAGCAGCTCGGAGCGAAAGAGCTCCGGGAGAACCAGAAGTTGATAATCCGGCGACATTCCGATCACCGGCAGTGACAAATATAGAGACAGTTTTAATATTGAAACAGAGAGAAAGGTGTTTGCTTGAGAAGCGCAAGAGACGAAGAGTGTGAAGAAGTAGTTAAATAGAAGAACAAAATGGTGGGCTGGGAGCGTGAACGGTTAAAAACTGCTTTAACCGCGGTTAAAAAAATTAACCATGGTTAAACGTAATTATAAATTCGGGAATATTTTTTTTAATGCGAATAAATGTTTCAGTCCATTTCTCTCTCTCTCGCGATTCGGTCCTGAAAGCTCGATGGGCCCCTCTTGAATAATAGCCGTTGATTCGGGAGATGAACGGACAGTTAGTGATCTGAACCGTTGGTTTTGCAAGGCATGAGTGCTGGTTAGAGTTCACGTGTGGAGACGAAGAGTTCTGTGGGCTTTTTTGAATTTGATATGTTTTTCAGGTTACTATTTATGGAATGAATCTCTTGATTCTATTTCAAGTTTGGTTTGATTTTTTCTCTTTTTTTTATAATTGGTTTTGAAATTTTATTTTCCTTCTGTTTGGAAAAGAAAAATGTTAACAAGTCTCTTTCAAAAACATAAAAAATGTTGACAAGTCTTTGACTATAGAAAGCTACTAGTTTTATTGGATTGTTACTTCTATAATTAGCTCAAACATAACAGTAACAGTGTCAAATGTTTAAGTTGTCGCTTAGCTTGAGTTTAATGTAAGTTTAGTTGTTGGATCATTTTTATTTGCTAGCTTAAGATAATAAGCTCTTTGGAGGTGAACCTTGTAGGCCCAGCTCTTTGAGAAAAGACCTTGATCAAGGAGGCCTTGAGCACTTAATGAGTTTGGTCAAGTGTTGGTGAGGTTCACTCAAGGAAAGAAACTCAAAAGTGAATGTGAAACTAAATTAGATTAGGCTCTTAGTTGATACAAGTTTGACTAAAGTGAAGGGGCATGCAAATAATTTTTTTACAAATTATAATTTAATGGAGATATTCAAGATGGTTCTCAAAAGTGCCTAAAATTGTCCTCAATATCGTCATACAGAATAAGTTTAAACGGAGAAAGTAGAGCATTGGTGTCACGTGGCACCGATGCAACCCACGAGTGTGCCTTAAAGACAAACGTATTTGAGTCAACTTAGCCTCCTTTTCTTTTTCTTTTTTATGTTTCATCATTTCACTCGTATTTGTTTAATTTGACTCCAAGCCAAAATATTAAGCCGATAGATAGAGGGTTCAAAGTGTATATCAAGTAGTGACAAACTTCATATTCTTTCTATGTGTGATACATTAACACTCCCTAACATGCAGGTCGAATAACACAACGAACTCTGCACAAGGACCAAGAAGAGATGCAACAAAGACGAGTTACTAGGCTCAAACAAATCAAACCAAAACTAGCATTGATATCATTATGCTTGACTCAAACCCAAAAAACTTATGTTAATAGGTGGATGATCTAACGTCTATATCAAGTTGTGACAAATTTCATATATATTTTTATGGGATACGTACATTAACAGTTTTCGCATCTTGATGAGTTTTCCGTCAATAAAAAAGATTTGGAGATATAAATTTGGTCCATGCTCAGTTCGTTTTTGGTGATGTGAAGCATTACCTATACTTAATGTCTTCTAGATTCATCGGGGTCTAGAGTCTTATCAATTGCCAAAAACTTTATTTTTTCGTATAATCACATGGAAAATATACGGATTCGTTCAACCCAACCTAAATATAATCAGATATATATTATGCAACCCAAACTTGTAAAATGTGTTGACTGAATTTCTTGGGCCTTGGTTCAAGTTTGGACTACAAGCTCTAGTTTAAATGATAGTAATTCTCAATTATATTTTAATTAAGCTTCCATGTAAAAATCATATATACATACTGTATTTTTCATGCAAGTGCAATTTAAATGAACCTCTTTTCACGTGGGCCATGGTTTTTTTATAAATAATATAAATAAACTCTTTTAAATTAAGCCATGTCTTCAACATTTTCATAATATCAGTCCTCGTAGCTAAAGAAAATAAACCCTCTATCATTAGTACTGAACAAATTAGTTGACACAATCCTAAGCAGCGGTTCTTTCTTTATATAATTGGAAGTTGGGACCAAACCAATAACCCCAACAAGACAGCTAGCAATTAAATTTCAAATGAAACACAAACATATTATATACCACATTAAATAAATAAATAAGATGTATTTAGTTCTCTGCAGACTATATATAGAATTTGAAGTTGAAATGGAACCAACTACACAGGTGAACAGTGTTAAACCAGAACAATGTGAGATTGTAAAAGATGTGCTGACAGGTGACAGATGACAGGTCAAGAGACATGGGTTTGACTAATAAAAGAGAAGAATTTTTTTTGTTGCCACAACAAAAAAAATAAAAGTTACACAGAATTAAGATTCTTTCACCTTTTTCAGTGCCTATCAAATAATACAGTACAGTCTGATATATCAAAATAAATAAAATAACAAAATTAAGCTGAAAATGGTAAACCAGTCTGAATCTGTAAAAGTAAAAAATAAAAATGAAAGGAATGCAGGCATGGAAAATGAGTTGTTACCAGCTCTTGCATTTCCAAGAAGTGAAAAAAAAGGACATATCTGCATGCAAAAGATATGATCAGTCATAGCTTTACTGGTGTCCAATATAACAACTATAACTAGCTGTAGCAATTAGCATCAAAATACAGCAAAAAATCACATGTCATAGTTTCTGTATATGGGAACCCAAAACTAAATCAATACACATTAATTTCATGCATTTACTAAACAAATCAGAGCACCTCCTAAAGTTCATTTCAAAAAATGTATGGATGGTAATGACAATTAACAAAATCTTTTGGATGAGGACTTGTTTGATATGGTACTTAAAAAAAATCACTTCCCTCCAACGGCCTAATCTTGATGGTAACAAACATTATATTTCTTGAAGAATGCTGGAAAGATTTTTTTCATATTACTCCTACAAAATTTTGTTTTTTTTGTAGTTCATAACTATATGAACTTATGATTACACACAGTAAACCGACAAGCAAAGTCTAGATTGTTCATTCATAACTTTAATTCATTTTGGGCAACCCATATTTACTCTTGTATTTGAAAAAATATGCCAAAACCTAAAGTATGAAAAATGGTAATTCTTGCAGAGGGTCCATTCGTAGCAACAACAATAATGGAGGACATATACTCTTGAGTTAGAAGATGCTACAACACTTACAATCATGCTCAATTCAACTATAAAATCTAAACAAATCCCCTCCATATATGCGTTTTTGAATGTGATTACCATGATGCCATGTACACTTATCGTCAAGTTAAACTCGAATCTGGACATAATTAAAACTTAACTCATATTTTTGCGGGTTTAGATTATATTCATCAAAATGGCCACTCAACCCAACATGGCTCACATGCAAACCCTGACATGAACAATTTGAACTTGAAACCCAATTTCCAACTCCTCACTCGACATTGATTCTCTCCGGTGAAACTGGTACAGGAGCAAAAAGCTGTGCTCAATATTAAAGCTCCACCACCACGTTACCAATGTCATGTTGATAGTGCCACGTAACCTGTACGTATAGTCTGTGGTTTCTGCAACTCTACTGTTTACATACGCGAAACACAAGTACGTACTCCATTTACAAGTTACAGCTATTTAACTCCATTCCAAGTCCCAAGTTTCAGTCCAGCTAGCCTCTTCTGCAATGATGTTTTCAAACTTGCCACGTCACCAACTCTTCACACTTCGAGACATAGCTAGAAATAGCGACCCGAATCTGGAAACACCTCAGCCCGATGAGCGTTTTTTGATGTTCAGGTTGCGTGAAATGGACTTAGAATGATGAAGTGGTGACTAGAGTCTTCATGTGGCCTCTGATCCGCAGAGTCTTCATGTGGCCTCTGATCCGCTTGCAAATGAACATATCTGCAGTGGCTCGTGTGCGTAAAAATAATAGTTATCAATGAGGGAGAGTGTCGTTTTAAAGGCGTACGATTATGCATGTGTTTAGGCTCTAATCCTCCCGTAAAAAAACATCATCAGTTATAAAGAAAGCAGATGAGAGATGAGACCTCAAGAACTGCAGGTGCTCACTCACCCTCCTAACATCACAAAACTCACACTAATAAGTACTTCTTGTAGATAGGTCCAAGGTAGGCATTCTCAACTTACAACAAAGAAATCCAAGTTGAACCAAGTTTACATTAGTGCTAAACCTGCGAACATTGGAAATTCAGCCTAAATAAAAATCGATCCGGTCATTTCACTAACGTAAGATATATAGATTTACACGAATCCGCTCATTTCACTAACAAATTGTGAAAATCTTATCCTAATCATTTCAATGAGAATTCATGTTTTTATCAATCTGAATTCAAACAATTGAACATATACTCTAAGAGTTTGGCAATTCGTGGTGTTGTGTTGTTTGTTTGTGTGTTGTACGACCCCAACTCGAACACGACCCCCACAATCACAACACATTTAACACATAACTAAATGAGATGTGTTGACACTCACGATACGATTGACGTGAACACGAACCATCACATTTTTACACAATTGAACCAACATGTTTGACACGACACTATTCAACAAGTTTGACACAACACGACCCAACAAGCTAGTTTGATACTCTTAAGTATGCGTGTTTGATGTGTTGCGCGTGTCCCAACACGACTAACTAATCGTACGCGCGTATTTTAAAGACCCAATACAAACACGACACAATTACAAAATTTGCGAGTACAAACACGTCAGTTTTATGTCGTGTTACGACACAAATTGCTACCTCTAAATACTCTACACGTTTGTGGACAAAAATGGGCCGAAATGCCTCCAAAGAGACCCATTACATGACTAACTAGTTTGTGGAACTAGCTAGGATTGAATGATAAATGAAATAGCCCCATAAAAATATAGGGTCCCAAGCAAGATCTCAAAGAGACAAGTTCGGCGGAGAAGAAGGAAGTGGAGGTGGAGGACCCAGTCCAAAATCCTTTTTGGGAGTCCCTTTAAAATGTAGGACCTCCCTCCCTACCCTCCACTTTAAGGGTCAGGTCCAGTCCAGTCCAGTTATGTACCGTACAGTAACTGTACCTAAAAGAGGTTTGATTCTGACCAAGTCACCGATTTTCACCCACACCCAACCACCATGTCTCTTTCACATGTATTCAATATCTTCTCCCACTCTCTCAAGTCCCATCATCATGTAATAATTTATTTATTTTTAATTTTAATAATGCATGCATGTTTGAAAAGAAAAAGAAAAAGAAATGAGGGTGTTTGGATTAGCTCATGAGCTGGTCAAACAAGCTCATGAGCACAAAATAGCT
>JAYMTF010003630.1:0-14781 GCA_036897485.1 Pelargonium nanum | reverse complement strand
TTTAAGCCGTTTTACCACCCCCAGACTAATCCTCACTCGCCCCACTATCAGCGCACTAAGCGGTAGGGGGCTGGCCCAGGAGGATTATTTTTTGTGTGTTTGTGAAATATCCCTCATTATGGTGGCAAAATTCTGTCACCTAATACTACACAAAATATGAATTGGGCCATTCAGTTTGGAGGGACAACCAACACAGTCTCTATTGTTTACCTCGGTTTATGAAAGTCCTATTAATTATTATATAATTCAATTTCGAATGCCTTTAACTGTATTTTAATTTATCATTTTAAAGTTTCTGTTATGTCACAGGCTTTGAAGGTTTGACTGTTTGACAATAGTCATAGTTTACATTCTAGCCTTCTGAAATCAGCAAAAGAGGTAGAGATTTCAAAAAATCCTCATGCTTCTTCTGTATTATATGTTGTTACTTATTATTCTAGCATTCTGAAATCTGTTTGAGATGACATACAGATTCTATCCTGTTGCATCTGAATTATTTATTTGTTCAATTAGCTTGGAATAAATACTCATTATCAGTTTCTGACGTAATGTTTCATTTAGATAGCAGTCTATGGAGTTTGGTGTGGACGCTTTTGATGATATGCTTCTTGAGCCTGTGACGAGGAATGGTACAAAATTTTCCTTTGCATATGTCTATGTTTTTTCATAAATATGTTTTTTTTTTGTCAATGATTTCTGTTGTTGCCTCAATGCCTTGTGATAATATATTAGTTTTTTTCTCAGCACGGGCTAGTGGCAAGTTTCATCCCAAAGTCAAGCCCAAGCCAAGAAAGGATTTGTCTGCATCAGTTGCTTCTGATGTCCCAAATGCTACAAAGGAGAAGCATGCAAAACCAGCTGCCACTGCCCCCAATATACAAAATGATGTCCTTGTTTCTTCCGGAGCTGCCTCAGAAATCCGGGGTGCCAAAGATGATAGTAGAAGCTCTGGAATAGTGAACACTTTGTCCAAACTTGATACAAAGGATGCTGCACCATTTGAGAATGTTATGCCTGATAGTGGTGCTTGTTCAGCACGTGAGGTGAGAAATATTAATCTCTTCCATGGTATCCGTGTTTTGCATTATTTGATTTTTGTTTTCTGTGAATCTCAGAATGCAGACATTTTTTTGGGGTTGGAAGTTGATGATTTCCTTACCCAACCTTCAAGTGGAATGGGTTAGTTATGGAAACCTCTGCTATTATTGATACATTTTATTAGTATTTTTTTTCACTGTCAAGGAGCACTTACTTGATTACTATTGGCAGTGCGTGCAACAAGCGAAACCCATCATGAAACACCAAACTTTCACGCCTCCAATGAAGACGGTTTGAAATGCAAATCTGGCATTCCAGCTCCTGGTTCCATTGAGTCTTCAGCAGATATGGTATCCAAACATGTGCGATCTGAATCTCATAATTCAGATTGTATAACCAAAGATCCAGCAATCTTCATGGAAGCTGATGCTCCTAATAATGATTTTGAGTTGGGATTGGGAACAGAGGTATGGATCTGTATTATATAACAAGTTCTGTGTTTCATGCTTCAACTCCCAAGTTTAATGCGGTCATGAAATTGGTTTGTTTCAGGAAAGAGGAGCTATATCTGAGTTTGAAAGTCGAGATACTATGCTTGGGGCCAGCATTGCATCCGGTATCTACGACTCAGCTCCCTTTCATATCTGCTTTATTTTATATGTGTTGAGCCTGCTCTGTATACTCATCTATGAGGTTTGGTGATTCTGACCCCCCAGATCGTCTGGCATCAAAACTTCCTGTGAATGAAGAACCAAAAAACCATTCCGAAAAATCTCACCTAGATGATAATGTGTTGGAAGATAATCCGCTGTCAAAGGATGTTCCTCTTGGAAAAATGGTATGACAAGTTTAGCAACAATAGTTTTCTGTGCATTTCCTTTGACTTGAAATAAGATACTTTCCTACTTGTATTAATTCAGCCCTGGCCTGTTGGGTTTCTCAGGGTGCTAAGAGCAGGAAAAGAAAAACCTTGTCCGTATTAGATCGTAGTCAAAAGTCCAAAAAATCCTCTGCGGCTGGTGATAAAGGAAAAGGTGGAAAATCATCAAGACAGCCGAGAAAGGGTGTGGCTTGTGAGCTTATTGATGAATCTGATGACGAGGCTTATGATAACAGTGAATTCCACACTGAAAATCTCAGTAACTCTGCTGTTGATGAAGCTGAGGATGGCCATGATGCATGTGGAGACGAAAGTGCACCGGAGAAGAAAAGGGCTCCAAGGAAGAAGTCAGTTGTTGATAGTGAAAAAACAGTTAGAAAACGTAAGAAGGTCAATAAAGAAATGGACCAATCTACCAATCAAACTCCCAAAAAGTTCTCTCATTCAACGCGGCGTACCAGAAGACAGGGTACTGCTACTACTTTGTTTTGATTATTGCGAGCCGGTATCATTCTCTTTATTCATATTTGAATCAATCGGATTTTTCGTGTAGTGGACAGAACTTTGCTTGAAACCCCAGAGGATGAACTTGATCTTACGAAGGTGCCCATCAAGGATTTAATTATGCTCTATTTGCATAAGGAACGGATGGAGGTATACAATTTACCTTTCTACCTTTATTTTGACAAGTGGAAACAACTAAAAATTTCATTTCTCACTTTGCTCTCCGTTGCCACATGTTTGTATTGTTTGCTAATTCCAACATTGCTTATGTCTTTCTTTGTCCCCAACTGTTTCTCATATGCAGAATAAAGAGGCAAAATTGAATAAACCTTTAACCTATCAGAGGTACCAGTCTTCATTGTTTCCAAGCTAAATTTATTTATACGATTGTTAAGTTGTGGAAAGGTGTTGTGTAATGCAGCCAAAAATCTGAGTTTTAAAATTGTCCTTTGTAATATTAAAAATGTTCAACACCTCAATCTATTCCTCTCGTATCCCTTTTTTGTCATTTGTTGTTCTCTTGATTCTTATAAAAGTCATTTTGTCATCCCTATACAACCTTTATGACTTTTTTCGTGTCTGATCTGTACTGTTGGTTTAAACAGTGTTATATTTTGGAGATGGTTAATGCTGTGAGAGTGTCTCTCTCTCTCTCTCTCTCTCTCTCTCTCTCTCTCTCTCTCAGACTCACACACACACACTTTTCTGCTCGAGCAATATGTTTCCAACCATTGTGACATCAATTGTCAACCAAAACAGAGTGCCCTTTATTTAACTGAACCTAATATGCTGAAATTTGCACGTGTACAAATTCAATGCTATTGCTGTTTATAAACTGTAGTTTCTGCATTTATGAGATTACTTCTCGCTTGTAGTTCTTGGTGTTAACTTCTACGATATTATGAGGTGCATTGTTTTAATTTTTTTGGTTACAACATCTTCCATGCAGTGCTGAGAATGAAACTTCCTATTATGAAGAAGAGACCTTTGAGACAGAAAGAAATAGAGATTTTACAGACAATCAAGAAGCTGAAGCAGTTCAAATGACTTCCCCTTTCTTCAATTATCAGTCTTACATGGATAAAACACGCAGTGTAAAATGGTCAAGACAAGACGATGAATTATTTTATAAGGTAAAGGAGCATTTACACTTTTGCTTATGTACATCATAATGCAACTACCTGTATACTTATTCATCAGCCAAAGCAAATATATCTTGGTCTATGATATATTCAAAGTTGTGATTCACTAATTTCTGAACAAGTCAACATTTAGCCATCTATGACTGAATTTTGAATTTTTCGTTTGTAGTTGGCACCCAAATCTTTTAGTTTGTTGCCTCAAGGTTGTGTTTCTCGACTCTTGTCATGCTAGTATGATGTATAATAGAGGTGACCTTATTTTATTCATCGTTCAACTGGCTGTTCCCTTGATTAGCTGGATTGATGTATTTCCTTCCTCGTGTCATCACATGCATTGCTTGAATATTTGGCTTTCATTTAGTATTTCAAGTGTTCATCTATTCTAACCGAACATGTATTTTAGTGCATCCACCAGTTTGGAATAGATTTATCGATGATACAACTACTATTTCCTGATCGGACTCGTCGGCAAATCAAGTTGAAGCTTAAGAAGGAAGAGCGTCAACATCCACTTAGGCTTAGTGAAGCTGTGCAGAACCGCGCCAAAGGTAAAATCTCTCTCATTCTATCAGAATCTCTATAAGATGTTGATGGACGCTTAATATTTTTGGATTGGTGCAATATGCTGGAGTATGGTTTTGAATTGTTTGTGTATTCATGACATCTGGAAAAAATATTGGCTTTCTGAATTTAATTTCAGGCTTCACATTATGCTTGAAATCTATGGTGTTCTTATCTGATTTTCTTTTGCAGATCATTCTCATTTTGAAATGATAATTGAGCAGCTTAAACAAGCTGCTGGTAAGGCAGAAGAGGAGTTGGATGGAAGTGAGTCAATTGGTGTGACAGGCAAGGAAGACATGGAAGAGTTAATTCCTGAAACCACTGTACTCTCTCTCTCTCTCTCTCAATATATATATATATATATAGATATAGCATAGACACGGGCACGAGATACGGGATACAACACAGGTACAATGACACAATTTTTATAAAATCATTGAAACGATACACAAAGAATAGTTCAATTATATTAAATGATCATTTATATTTTCTATATTAGTGCCTATAAATTGCATCAAATCATGCTCGTCAATGTGTTTTAGAGAGTCGAACTCGTTCAATCAATTCCATTTTAGAAGAAAAAGAATAGGGGATGTGTAAGATGTCTGATACACGTTTCTTAAAAACAATTAAGTAATTGAGGGACATGTATCCAAAGAGTGTCCAAGTGTCCGATACGTATCGGAAACGGATACGTTGAGAAGATGAAAGTGTCTGTGCATCATAACTCTCTCTCTCATGGAAGAGTTACTCCTATCTGACTTGTTTTTACTTTTCATTGTCATTTTCATTCGGATTAACGCCATATTTGTGCAGTCAATCTTGCAGGATGAAGCAACAAAACCTGTCCAGAATTGGGAGGATGGAGGTAACACTGTCACTAACAATCCAGAAGCAGAAGACAGCACAGCAAAATCATATAGTCCTCGGCAATTTGATGAAATTGAGGATGATTCTGATATAAATGATTATAGATGTGAATATTGAATTGATTGAAAACCTGATATTATCAAAAGGCTGTTTCTACATATTTTGCTAATCTCTTGATTTGTTGGTTTCATTCTCTTCCTTAACATATATAGATAGTTGTTTCTTGGAAAAGAGCACCAAAAAATTCAGGTCATTTCAGTTAATTGTGACATGAACAAGATTATCAAGCATTACTAGTCTCTTGCTTTGAGAAAAGTTTATATAATAATGGTTATGTGGACAACTAGTTGATTGCTAGTTTTTACAGCTACCTATTTACCACCAACATTCAGGTCATAAAAGTTTTTTTCTCAACAAATAATTATCTTAATTTGAAAAAAAGAAAAAAAAATCTACTTTTTTGGTCATTGTTGATAAAATGTTCATTATTCCCTTGGTTTGATTGTGAGGTAATAAAGTGACAAAAATTTCTTAAATTATAAAATTATATTATTCACTATTGCATACTATTTTTAACAACATAAATGAGATAATTGATATTGTGATTCAGCCAAAGCCCATGGGCCCATAGGAAGCAAAGTCAGGCACATTTTCCGGCCCGCAATCAGATCCTCCATTGACTAGCGTCACCGAAAAGGTACGTACAAAACCAAAATCAATGGGTGTTGCTCCAAAAATGAGTATTTATAAATAAAATAAAACATGATATTGAATATTGAGGCTGAAAAGAAAAGAACAGAACCCGTCATTCATGGTGTAATTATTGAGAGAGAAAAAGCAGAGACTCTCCGGTGCTTTCGCTATCGGAGTATGGGTCCCTCCTCCAAAGCCATCGTGCCGTGCCGGTGGTGGTCCCACACTTACCATCAATCGGAGATTCTCTCACATTTTATAGCTAAGCTAATCAACCTTTGTTTGTCTTCTTATCTACAATCACTCTAATTGATTGTGTGTACAAGGACACGGCCGTGCCTCAAGACTCTCTGTTCACCCAAGAGTTTTAACGGGTGTGCTTGACCAACACGGCCCTAATATATTGATTGGATCTCGCACGGCTGTGTACTGTCCCGTGCGTGTGTATTGATAGAGTTATATTTAAAGTCTGATTTGTAGAAGAAATCGCGAGGATAAGCTCACGGGCGTGACTAAATATACAAAGAATGGCGAGGATAAATCTTGACAATGGTAACAAATATCTAGTGAACATATTTGTGCATGTTATTAAATGTAACATTAATATCTTATTTTAGCATTCAATTTAAACATAATATGTTTTCAACTCGACACGTCGTTGCGTCGTCAATTTGCGACGGCCACGTTGACGGTGACGTCACAAATATCTTGCTACCAAATCTACTACGACGTCATGTGTCCACCGCAACGACGTTGCAATTTCGCGTTCCTCGGTGAAACGGCATCACAAATGATGTCGCAATTTGGCCATGTTTCTTGTAGTGAAGAAATGTTCTCCATTAATTTTAAATATTAAAATCTTAAAATGTGAGTTTAGAGAAAAAATCAAATATAAAAAATGTCCATCCGGTGAGTAACATTATTTAAAAGTTGAATAGTAAAAGGATATATTAATTTATAAAAGTGAAAGTTAACAAATCAAGATAAAACTAACACATCCTTTAAGGCTAAAGAAAAAGAGAAAGACTTTCATCTTTTGATCAGATCTTCACTTTCTAAGATTTCATTGGAAGATTAGATGTTTCAAAGTTCAAAGTTCAAACACATGCAGATAGAAACACAACCAGAATAGCCTATAAGAGTTTGTTCGGTAGCAGTACTAGAAATTTGTAATGAGTTGGAAGAAAATGTTCCAAAAATAGAGTTATGTTACTCAAAGTCGGGTTTCGTGTAACAGTATGTCCGGATAAAACAAATATACATAGATATCAATTATTGAAATAACCAAAATGAACATGAAGTAGTTAAAAATTGGGTAATTAATTTATTGAATTTGGATGATGTTATTTTGCATCATATGCTTGATATTGTAACAAATGTATATATAACCGAGTAATTTAAATTGTTATAACAAATTAAATTCGGTTGATTTCATCAACAAAATATTATATGTTTAGCATTTCTCAATTAATGTAGCATAGCAAATATGGACGACCTAAAAAAACAAATTAGATAGAACAAATTCGTGTTCACTGAAACAGATGCAAACTTAGATTTAATTCTTAAAATTGAATAATTTCTGCGTTTCTAAACATGTTGAAATTATTTCTAAATCTTTAATTGCGACTCAAAATCAAGACATGTTGGGTCAAGTGGTTAATATCACTTTGGATTTTTTCTGAGGTCTCAAGTTCGAGTCTCCTTGTCGACGGTATGGGGTGGAAATTGTGGGGTGAGGTTTAGGGTGACGCTCCCTTTAGAGAGAGAGAAACATTATTACTTTGAGTATGATGTCCCGTTGCGCATAAAAAAAATGCGACTCAAAATAGTAGCATTCCGATTTGAAGATAAAGATAAAATTACCCATTTCAAAAGGGCAAAATAGTCAATTACTTTTTATCTCTTGTCCTTAAATGTTACTACTAAAATTCTCTCTAGAGGCTCATAACTCCAAAAAATTTATAAAAAAAAAAAAAAAAAAGTCATGCTTACGTGACTAGTCTCGCAGTATTGCTATCGAAGGAGCACCGTTAAAGGTCAAAGAAAGGCAGCAAAATGGTGGACCCACCACTGCGAGACCAGGGCAGATGCGGTGGCTGCCGCAGCACCTGATCAGCGTTGATTATGAGCCAATCAGTTTCATCTCTATTATTATTATCGGCTGTTGTTTTTTAAATAAATAAAAATAATATATATTTATGAATTTGCATGGTGCATGGGATGGAAGTGGAACGTTCTGGTTCTCCCTTGAAAAGCAAGTAAGCTATCAGATCTCAGTTCTGTATCATCTTTTCTCAGAAATTCACAGACAATGCCTCAGATTCTTCTTATGTACCAGTACAGCTGTCAAATCGGGTTTCAAATTGTTGAACACGAACGCGACACGAAAACATTTTGGGTTTGATTGAGTTTCGGTTTTGGGTTAGATTTCAATTTTTAAACACAAAATGTGATGGAGTGTGCAGGTTCATCCAACCCCAAAGTTGGTTGAATTAGTTTCAGGTCGTGCAAAAAATCAGACCGGGTGTTGGATGTTCGGGCTCAATTCCAAATTTTTAGCAATATGCAACACTAGTCACTACTAAGACACCAATGAGTTTATAATGTGGTGTTATTTCCGTATTGATTTGACTCATGAAAAAGATATTAACTTTTATGTTCTAGATACATGTGTTTAAAATATTTACATATATTTATTAATATTTAACAACATAACTGTAAAATAGTTTCAGACATTTATAAGTTCGTACAAAAAACACACGGTGACAAAAAGAAAACGAGACAAAATCTTATCCATGATACCAATGGATTCTCTAGTTGCAAACATAGGTAGGTTCTAAGTTAAATTTAAAAAGTCCATTAAGAATGTGTATTTTTCATTTCCAAAGATCATTTGATAACAAGCTTATCATTGGAGATAAATTTTACTATCATAACAAAACAAAATAAACACCTGATTTTTTTAATTATTATCCCATTATTATTACCGAACACATTGATGCATGGATTTTGAATCACATGGCCTCATATTTACAATGCAAAGGCCGTACCATCTAGCAGGTGGGCAGTGACTATTTATTTAATTAATTAAGACCTGATCATCAAACCTGATGCAGATGGGTCCCCCCTCCAGTCAACGAGTCAACGACATCTGGGGTACTATATAATATTTTATTTTAATTTACTGATCAATTTAGCAAATATATATGTTATGGTGGTTACTGAATATATTTCGTTTGTGTAATTGATGAAACTGCAATTGCTCTCTGCTATGAATGTGCAGACACACTGGCAGTGATGATCATGGTGTGTCTGTCCCACGCTCATCTCTTAGTCAAGAACTGTAATTGTTGACTCCTTAAAGAGTGAGCTTTTGTGGTTGCAATTTTGCATCTCGGAGAGAATTACATTTGATTTATATCTATTTTGACAATGGGAAAGTGAAAATGAAGTTTCATTGTTATCCAGGATTGGCTTCGTGTCTTTTCTGCAATGTTTAGGTAGAGAGCGACCAAGGTCTTCCAAATGATAACGGAGCTGTACAAAAGTTCCTTCAGATCGGACGACAGCTTACATAAAATCATAGTATATGAGTTATTCAATTTGTAGAGCGGTAAATAAATGTAAATTTAAAAATTCCAAACTCTCTACATAATCAAGACTATCGCCTTAAATTAACTTAATTTGATTGCCACCCGTTTGAATCGAAACTAACGAACAAAAGATCGATTTGGCCTTTGACTCCACAGTTATCTACTTCCACTTTCGAGACCAAGCTCAACCAATAGCTTCTCGGAATACCATTGCTTCAGCCACCTCAACCTCGCCATACGTTGAGAGCGGGCCAGCACCCACAAAACACCCGCCCTCGGACATGAACTTGGTATGAAGTACTTAAGATTTCGATGTTAATATTATAATATATTTATTTACATTTTATAATCTAAATTAAAGAGACAAAAATAATATTTATGTATTAGTATGCAAACATGCATGACATGCAAATAATGTGCATTGTCACAAAAAACGACTTTTCATGTAGAGGCATGAATGTAAAATTAATACATGGACTATAAAATGATGTACTCTCCAATTTTTACAAGCCTTAAAGTTTAATCATATAATAATGTATCTTTCTTAATTATTAACAATACTTTAATCATTTGGCCTCATCCTTGTTTCTCATAAATCATTTTTGATGAACCATGAATAATTATTTCTAAAGATAAACAGAAAAAAGTAACCAAGAGATGCTTTAGTTATTGACTTCCAGTGTTTGGCGAAAGTAATACAAATCAAGACCAGAATCATAGACAAATAGTGTTTATAAAATTATACATTTAATTCATAATTTATTTTCTGGTAGAGAAAGAGAGGTCTATAAAAATTGTACAATGCACTCATGAAGTAGATTATGTAAAAATAATTTCTAACCAGAAAAGAAGAATATATAATTGATGCACCTAGTAATGTATAATTAAGATGATAACTTAGATTTGAATTGGCAACCATAATCCAAAATTTAATATGACTAAATACAATTTGATACCATCCAACTAAGTTATGGATTATATCTAATTTATAGTACAAAAATAACGAACGGACCAAATTTGCAAATAAATCAAAATCAGCATATTTCACACATAGAAAACTTAAATAATTATTCGGAACGAATTTAAATTTATGTTTATAAATACGAATGTATTCAAATCCGAGTTCGAACTACAACCTCTAGTATTTTCAAGGTACAACAATACATTCAATGGTTGTTAATCATTAATTATTAGATCATCTGTTTCTTTTAAATGTTTCAAAATTAGTGTTTTTTATTATTATTAAGAAAGTCGTTACGAAACTCTAATAATATTTGTATTTATAGAGTTTTTCAGGGACGACATATTTTTGAACCTCCGGTTTGTAAAAAAAAAAACGACCGAGAGACTGACCAACTTTGATCTGAATCATCTGAAAACACCATGGCTCAAACACGAACACGTGTCTCTCCCTCATTCACCATCTTCTCAACAATCACACAAACACGTACACATGCGATTGCGACAATTGCTTCCCTATTCTTGTTCCCATTATCTCTGCTTCCCAAACACTCCATCTCCCAAAAACGAAAAAAAGAGACCGACTTTTATAAAAACACAACACACACAACAGTGCTCAGTACACACAGTAGCAATAAAAAAAAAAAAAAACTCATCAAGTTGAAGAAGAAGAACAACCAGAAAAAGAGGGACCCTTATACACAAACTGTGCGTAAATTTAAGCTTTTTCGTGAACGACACGACCGTGCCGATTGTGTGTGATCTTCCACTACTAGCTAGTACCTAGCTACTACAGAACTCTTCAAAAAATTTGCTTTCTTTTTTCATATATATATATCGTTTCTTGGTTCTTTTCAAGAAACTAGATGGAAATGGAGGATCATCAGTATGCGACCCTAACGGATCTGAGGCAGCTCATCAGCGGCGGGGGGGCCCGCCAACTGCCCGCCCCTCCACCCGCCCACTTTCCTCATTTCCCGGCCGTTCCCGGCCACGGAGTCTTCCCAAGAAACCACCACATCCACATGATGATCAGTCCAGAGATGATGATGGTGAATTCTGGAGGATCTGAGTCGTTGCACCATTTTGCGGATTCTAATACTGTTGCGGATGATGCTCTAACCAACGGAGCTATAGCTACTATGGCGGTTTCTGGTTCTACTGAGTGCGATCTTGGAGGAACGGGAAGATGGCCGAGACAGGAGACGCTAACGCTTCTTGAAATCAGATCTCGTCTCGATCCTAAGTTCAAAGAAGCTAATCACAAAGGTCCTTTATGGGACGAAGTTTCTAGGTATTTATTTACTTACATTTGACATTATTTATTTTCTATGCAACACTGTAGTGAAGTTAATGTGCACAGTTTTGTATACTGAACAAGCTCCTTTTTCTTGTTTGAACTTTTGTAGAGTCTTTGTGGTGCAACTGTTTCTCTTTTTTGTGATCTTGTTCTTCAATTCTTGGTAGCTTTCTAGGGTTCATAAATGAATTCTTGAATATGTTTGTTTTTAGGATCATGTGTGAGGAACATGGGTATCAAAGAAGTGGCAAGAAATGCAGAGAAAAGTTTGAGAATTTGTACAAATATTACAAGAAGACCAAAGAAGGCAAAGCAGGAAGGCAAGACGGCAAGAACTACAGATTCTTTCGACAACTCGAAGCTTTATATGGTGAAAATAATTACAATCTTCCACTCTCAGCAGCACAAACACATCTTGTTCCTAACCAGCAAGATCACAAGATCTGTGATAGCCTTAGCCTCTCGAATTCGTCTGAGTTCGAGACTTGTAATTCCTCCGAAGACAACGATTCGGGTGAGAAGAGATCGAGGAAGAGAAGGTCGGGCGGGAGGAGCTGGAAGGTGAAGATCAAAGACTTCATTGACACCCAAATGAGGAAGCTCATGGAGAAGCAAGAGGCGTGGCTCGAGAAGATGATGACAAGTCTTGAGCAAAAGGAGCAAGAGAGGATGGCGAGGGAGGAGCAATGGAGGAGGCAAGAGGTGGAGAGGATGGATAGGGAGCGCAAGTTTTGGGCTAAAGAGCGAGCTTGGATTGAAACTCGCGACGCGGCTCTAATGGAGATCTTGGAGAAGATTAGGGTAAGAGATCGAGATCATGACGATGATGAAGATGATCGTGACTTGATGAAGATAGTTACTACTACTTCATCGTCTCCCCCGGAGGAGCAAATGGGAGTAGAGTTTCGAAACCAGAATGAGAATGAGAATGAGATTCTGAATAGCAATGCGACCAGAAAATGTCGCAGTACTGATCAGAATAACTGGGAAGAACCCGAGATCACGAGACTAATACAACTAAGGAGCGGGTTGGAATCAAGATTGCAACAAATTGGGCATAACCCTAATGGGGAGGAGCTTTTGTGGGGGGAGATTTCAGCTAAGATGTGTTGTTATGGGTACGAGAGAAGTGCTACAATGTGCAAGGAGAAATGGGAGGCCATCAACTACTATCTCATTAAGAAAGCCAATAGAGAGGAATGTAACAAGAAGCTTAAGGAGGACAATTCATCATCAAGAACCTCTAGTTACTTTCACAACAATGATAGCTCATTGTACAATCATGATGGCTCTTCACCTTCAAGCTCTAATGCTGGAAATGCAGTGCAAGATAGCTGCTTTCACTTCTTGATGGGAGATGGAGATCACCATAATTTGTGGGGAAATTATGGTCTCAAGCTCAACAAGGGACAAAACCATTAATTGATGAGTTGTTAATTGCATGTTGATTCTTGTGAGATGATGAGAGGTACAAAGAGGTGAGCAAGGAGCTGGCCAAGCCAAGGGATAATAATTATAAATTTATATATGGAAATTAATATTATATAGCCTTAAGTATAATATGTAAAGTACAATTATATCATTTGTTTAATATTTCTTTTATGCAGCAATTAACATCATAGTTCATCTATGTTCTTCATTTTATATGAATAATCATTATATGAACTGTTATTCAATTCTTTTCCTCATAGTATTTACATTGAATAAACACGTATTCAACAGTTTTGACTTAGATTTTTTTTATCATAACGTAATCATCACTATTACTTCTCTTGTTCGATCTCTTTGCAAACACTTTTTTACTATTTCCTTCATCACATATGCTACTTTGTGCGATTTTGTATTTTTCTTTTGTTAGATGTTATTTTTCTTTATGAATCTTTTATCATTAGTGTTCAAATGCATGTGCAGATGACAATGATTTTTTTTATTATTCTCCTATTGTAGTCACAATTTTAACCCATTATTTGTTATTTGATACTTGATTGTTCTTCTAGACATTTGAGTATTGTGTATCAAATTGTTCATGTCAGGTCATTTGATTTGTTTCTTAATGTAATTCTCCATTGATTATCTATGATCATCTGTTTTTTTTTTCTCACACCCATTATGTATTAGTGAATTTTTGCAACGAAGATTCGTTTCAACTTTCCAGCATTGGCTTATTCGTAATGAATTTTGTATAAGTTAATTTACATGTACATAAATTGGATTAACTATGTGTATACTACCATTATACATATTTATGCCTGAAGTCAGCAAAAGCAAGACCTTAGGCCATGTTGGTTAGCAGTGCAAGACCTTAGTTATGAGCATATTTATTGAAGATACTGAATGTATCAAATTCTGTACAAAGTTAGATGTACAAGGTGCATGACGTGGTAGTTTACATAATGATATATATATATATATATATATTATGTTTTTGTAGTTTAAAAATAAGTTTTAACAAATAAAAATTTGTCATAGATCGATGATAGCAACATTTTCTTATGATTTTTTAGATGTGGAGCACCCGATTTACAAAACACACGGTATATATGTCGTGTTGTGATTAAGTGAAATCATCAATGAAATTAATAATATGTCATATCTTGTTTATTGACATATCATTTTATATTGCTATTTTTGTATAATATTTAAAACATAAAACATTTCCCGACCGTATTTATTGCAATAGGCTAAGAACAATTAAATTGTTATTAATCTCATATATTAACATCTATACTATAAGTTGTTAGCTAAGTGTATTATTATATGCAACGAAGTAGTAGCTAGTTTTGGTCACAAGTTAGGTTTTTGTCGGAAACCATTATTTGTATGGTAGGTGCAAAATTAGAATTATTAGGGGTTTGCTCGAGAAATGAGTCAAAATACACTTTTCAATTTAATTTATATATGTATTCTCCCATGAGTCTTCAAGCAAAATTTATTTGACTCGCTAGAAAATAGTTAAGTTCACTCGACTAAACATGACTCGTTGAGACTTTATTATATTTCAAAATTCGTTCAAAACTAAAATAAAAATACTAGTGCTTGTCAATAGACAAATATAATTACTTTAATATTCACACATATTTAAACACCGTAAACAATATGTGTACAAATGTTGCACGTTATACAACAATTATTATTTAAAAGTATATATAAACTGAAATATACTATATATATATATATAGAGAAAAAGTAATCTAAGTCATGTTATTTTTGGCTTAGCCTAAACCAAGCCAATCATAA
>JAYMTF010003629.1:0-14783 GCA_036897485.1 Pelargonium nanum | reverse complement strand
GGTAGAGTATATTTGTCGTTTGTGCTTATTTTTAGACTTCAAGAACCATTTATAGCTTGACAAGTGTCACTCGAATATACAAATAGCTAAGTGCGAGTGCATCAGTGCATGTTAGGATTTGCGACTGTCGTTTGGTATGTATGGATTTCCTACCGGTAGTTTCTGCTTGTTCGTTTTGGTTCTTCACCGATTCGTTTTGTTTGAAACTGATATCTAATTTGATTTTTTTGTTGAAATTTAGTCTCCAAAGATCCAATTCGGTTTCAAACTATGCTATATGTTTGGAATTGGTTAAATCTTATCAATATCGTCAAATTAGGCTGATGTGACAAATTATTTCGTATTTTTTTTGTTGAAGTGGCGATCACATGGAGCTTAAATTAGCTACATTTACTGGTCACCAATTTAAGACAAAATTGTATAGTTGAGTGATGCGGTCGCCACGTCAATTTTGATCATTCAGTTGTACAATTTCGTTACAAAAATCTAATTCTTAAATTAATTAATTTAAATGCCACATGACCAAAACGTAAAAAATATTATCACGTCATTTTTACGGCGAATTCAAAACAAAATAACATGGTAAGGGGCCAATTTAGAACAATGTGAATAGATTGGAGAGCAAGTCAAAACAAAAGTAAAAATTGAGAGATCAAAATATAACATTTTCCTTTTGTGTTATTTTGTACCTGAACACATGCTAAGGCCACAACATGTTTGGTTGAATCAGACTCATTAAGTTAGCTAGTGCATCACATGCACTAGACTAGCAGTTTTATTTCTGTCTCAAACCCTTCACAAGACTGCCAAAGCTCACACTTGTCATGTGGAGCATTCATTTCTTGAAATGTTATGTTCTTAGGAATCTATATATGGTTTTGGTATATAAGTACATCAGAAAATTCATCTGGGTGTTGGAGCTCTGTTCTTGGTTTCAGAATTATTGCACATATTCTGATAAACCTTAATATGTATTGTGATGAACATGATGATTTCTTATGTGATCAGTCATTATGGATTGAAATGTTGTTCTGAATACAGATCAGAAGCCTTTGACGAACCATCGTTCGATAGTTGGGTGGATTTGGCTGAGGCTCCTGCCATTCAAGCAAGTCTTAATCTGTACAATGAGCTCAAAAAACTGGGATTCACCATCATTTTGTTAACTGGCCGGAGCGAACACCAAAGGACTGTCACAGAGAAAAACCTTCTATTCGCCGGATACAGCGGTTGGGAAAGGCTTTACTTGAGGTACAACCTTGCACTCAAAACTCAATACACACAACCAGTTAGCTCCTGGACAGTGACAAATAACTAGCTGTTGCTTCTAAGGTTTAACATCATGTGTGGACAGTGACAAATAACTAGGTGTTAGATAAAATTGTTCACTTTAACATAATGTATGGACAGTGACCAAATGTTGTTAATGATGCAGGTCACCTTCAGACAATGGCAAACCAGCCACAGTATACAAATCAGAGAAGAGACTGGAACTGATAAATGAGGGCTACAAGATTCATGGGAGCTCTGGAGATCAATGGAGCGACTTGTTGGGCTTTGCAAATGCAGAGCGCTCGTTTAAACTCCCAAACCCAATGTATTACATTTCCTGAAAAAATCAATTTCCCCAATTGTAATGTCAGTCCCGTTTCTGTAAAATGTGTTAAGGTTGTGTTGGTAACTTAGATTTTGTTTAGAATTCACCATTTGAAATTTGAAAGGTTGTATTTGAATATAAATGTGAAGTTATCATTCAAAATCATAAGTTGTTCGTGTTGTGTTGTGTCGTGCAACGCGGTTGTTAAACATGTTGTGTGTGATCTCTAGTGATTACAGTAATTGTTTCATTTTCCTTATCTACCCTTTTGCTGGACTTGGTTCTTGTAATAATATCCATGGCCAAACTGTGAGGTAAATACAGTGATGTTGCAAGAAAAGTTGCAGAAATTGAACAGGAAGAAGATTTGTTTTGAAGTAACCTGGTTTGTGTAGTCCCTTTCTAGACTTTTGTTATTTAGTGAAACAAAAAAACTAATTAATGTGATAAAAATTTTGTCTTGTTAGATACAATACACAAAGAAGCAAGAGCTCAGCTCATCATCATTCACAAACAAAAAACCAGAAATCAATTCAATTTGGTGCAATACAGGGAGGCAATTAGCTGGCAAATTATACATCAATGAATTTGAAATGAAACATGAGCACATGGTGAAGATTATAGAAAATTTAATGTGATAATAAGTGATAGCAATTAACAACAACAACAAAAAAAGACTATATACCTATAAATTATAGTATCTATTAAATTATGTCAAAGAAGAGGACTCATAATTCTGGTCATATCTTATTATCCATTGCCTTCATTTTGGTAAGTAGATGTCTCATCCATTGAAGACATATCTAGACCTAGAAGATGTACACAGATTGAATAAGGCAATAAATTAAGGAAGCTCAAAATCATAATTGCTACTGCTCTTAGTTAATGAGAAATGAGACAGGCAACACAAACCTTTCTTTTTTGTGAAATTACAGTATGATGCAAGAAGATGAACTGGTAAATTTATCAACTTTAGTCTCTCAAGGAGATGATGAGGTTGGTTCAGATTGTGGGCTTGCATTTGTTGATCCACAAACCAGAGGCTGCACAGCAGGAATTCTGAGACAACTCAAGCTACCTCCTGGAATCACAGAACACTCTGGCTGAGGTCTCTGCATGTTCCTCCCAGGGATGCAATTCAATGAGAAATCAAAACCAACATCCCTGTAATACAGCTTGGCACATTCTTGGCTGAACCCAGAGAAGAAATTGTAGGCAACAGTTAGATTCACAAGGCTTCTGAGAGAGCAAACCAGGTCTGGGAGGACCCCAGAGAGCTTGTTGTGGGCCAAATTGAGAACCTCAATCTGACTCAGACAAGATATTGTGTCAGGCAAATGACCCATCAGTGAATTGTGGCTCACATCCAGTACTTGCATGTCTGAGAACAGCCCAACTCCCTCTGGGATGCAACCAGTGAACTGGTTGTTGAGAAACAAAATCTCCTTCAGCTTGGAGTCCATGAACCCCAGGCTAATTGGGATGTTCCCACTCAGCTTGTTGTTGGCAAAATTGATCACAGAAGCAGGAGAGTTCCCAAGATTTTGTGGGATTTGGCCTTCAAATTGGTTGTTGTTGAGAAAGATTGCATCAAGATTCTTGTTGAAGAGATCTTCTGGGATTGAGCCTGAGAAGCTGTTGTATCTGAGGTCCAAGTAGACAAGATTTGGAATGTAGAGGATGGATGCTGGGAAAGAGCCTGAGAATTGGTTGTTGCTGAGGTCCAGTTCTTGGAGGGAAGAGAGGTCTCTAAAAGAGGGAGGCACTGATCCTGAGAACCTGTTGCTGTTGAGGTGGAGGAGAGACATATCAGTGAAGAAAGAGAGCTCTTTGACCAAAGTGCCTTGCAGATTTGCATGGTTGAGATCTATCCCCACAACAACAGGACCAGATTGTGCAGCCACTTCACCATTTTCAGGATCTCCACAAAAGACCCCTTTGTAAGAGCAGACATTGGAGCCTACCCAAGTTTGCAAAACCCCCAATGGGTCATCTGTGATTGCTGATTTCCATGCTTGGAGAGCAGTGTAAGCACTGTTGGGATTTGGAGCTGAAGACCCAGATGGGTATGGGCTGTTCACACCTCCACCAACCCAAACCCCACCACCACCACCTCCTCCTCCTCCACCACCACCACCACCACTTCCAACACCAACACCTACACCACCACCCACACTAAAAGCAGATTCTGTTTGAACTATGTGGAAAAAGAGGAGAAAAGCCAGAGGCCAGCTCTTCTCCATTTTCAGTTTGAAGACACCAAGGTGCTTATTTGATGGGTTTTCTTGTAAGGTTGTGGAAATGAGCTTGCAGCATTGAAAGAGAAGAGAGAAGATGGTGGGGTAATTGGTCTTGAATTCAATGTGCTTTCTCCCAAATTTTTATTTGCTTTCCTTTTTCTTGTAGTAGGTCTGTGATTTTTGGGCTTTTAATAGTATACTGTACTCTAGTGTCCTATTTCTACCCTTTTCTTGACCCATCACTACCACAACAGTTAATCACAGCAATTATCATATGCTTCCATGGCCTTAGCCCTCATTCTCAAGCTGCACAATAACCATGAAAATACAAGAATATGTACTCTAGTGGTAGTAAACAAGAATTCATTTACTCCAAGATCCTCAACTTCATACTTTGGTCAGTCCAAGAGATCTCTTTGAATGGAGATTGATTTAGCACTTTTCATCCATTTCAAGTTTCTATGTGATAAGTACTTGCTTGGGTCATTTCATTAACTCCTCGGAGGTGAATATCAGTAGGCATCCAGTCAGAAGTTGTTAATCTCTTTTAGAATAGAAGAGCGATTTTCAGACAATGAAAATTTGACATGAGCTTTCTTTACAGGAAATTGGAGACATTCAGCCAGAAGTTGTTTGGTTGTTTTAGAATAGAAAAGCGACTTTCAGACAATAGAGATCTACAAAAGACCTGACAGGTGCTTTCTGTACAGGAGATTAGAGGCTTTAATCTGTACTCCACATGAATACATGAGAGCTACAATAATATCATTGAATTCCTAAATTGATACATGCAAAAATAGGTGGAATGAGATGTGTGTTTAACCAATTTTCTTCTCTGGGTTTCTCAGCAATTATGTAACTGTAAAGCAACCTAAAACTGACAGCCACATGATTTCAGGCATCACCAATTGACTTCATCACAAAATGGTCATCTCAAGTCTCAACCAACATCCATTACCCATTGATGGAGTTGGATTAGTTTCAAGTTTCAACATTCACTCTCAAGACTAATCATATGTTTTGAAAAGAAAGAAAAAAAAGGTTCACTTCATGATTACAGCATTCAGCACATGATTGCTGTTGTTGAGTGTGGTCAGTTTCTTGTGTTAGGAGAGCAAAAAGGAGAGGCATGTCTTGGTTGTGGAAGTGACAATAAGAGGAAGCTCCATGTGGAAATGAAACATGTAAAGAAGATGGAGCAATAGCATGATGCTCCAACTATGATCTTTATTGGCTACATTCCATTGTACCAACCAAACTATATCATGACTAGTTCAACAATTTCAACTATCTCACACTATATGTGGAGCGTGTATGATTTGAAAAGTGGTTCATGTGCATTGAAATACAAATATATTAGGTAATATACACTTCAAAGTAAATGATCTCATAATTTTCTTTATTTATAAAAAAAAAAAAAAGGTAAAAGACCCAAATTTGTTCCTCAAACTTTTTTGTTTTGATTCAATTTTGTCTCTGAACTTTGTTTAACTAAAATTAGTTCTTGAACTTTCACATTTTGACCCAATGGTTCATGAACTTTGTTTTGACCCAAAATGGTCTTTGAACTTTCAAATATTGACCAAATTTGGTCCTTGAACTTTTGATTTAAGCTTTAAAGGCAAGGACCATTTTGGGTCAATATTTGAAAGTTCAGGGACCAAATTAGGCCAAAATGTGAAAGTTCAGGGACTAACTTTGGTTAAACGAAGTTTAGAGACCAAATTTAGTCAAAACACCAAAGTTTGGGGACAAAATTGGGTCTTTTATCTAAAAAAAATCAAGTATGTATAGACTTACTATCACAAATCAGACACCAAACTTATGATTATGATACCACTTGTTATGAGCAAAATTGGCTACGTTGATTCGTCAAATAACTTTAATTTTTTTTCGGACTTGTGGAATCATACAATACATTCAATCACACAACGGTATTTATGTAGTCTAGCCAAAATGCTTACGTCCATAGGCTCCACTCCACAATTATTATTGGATTTTTCTAACACTCAAGTACAATGAAATCTTAAAAACTGATCTACTCTAATTTTTATTAAATTTCACACAAACTCAGATATGACTATTTTGTCACTTTTTGAGTTTTCTATCTGTCTTTGACTTTCACTACTCTAAAAAGCAACTATAGTAATATGAAACATAATTACAACGAAAACAAGTTTTCCAAATTTTTTATCTAACGATGTACACAGTCGTACATGTGATATGAAAAATTCGAAAGCTATTGCACACTCTAGTTACGAGCTTTCTACGTTTTCTCCCGGTCTATTTCTTTCTTTTCCAATATCAGGCGCGAATATGAGTTGTCCTCTACAAACATTTTGTGACAATTAGGAACAAAAATCCCAAAATGTGGAAGCTAATTATTGAAATTTTTGTGTCACACATTAGTGTCATGTGCTAGGGTTACTGTTACACATTGGTGGGTCGGTGGAGGTACAAATATCACAAAATAATAGTATAATCTTGAGCAAAAATTGAATCATGAGTAGGCTTTTCTTGATTATGGTAGGGCTTGACTTTTGACTTTTGTCTCCTAAACAGTTGAGAGCCTGCTGCTACTTGCTTGCTCCACTGCCCAATCCATGGTCCTCACTTCTCTATTAGTGAGCACCCATTGTTGTTATAATCTAGGGTTCTGTGTTTACTTACTCTTGTCACTTTCATATATGCCAAACAGCTTTCAGGACCTGTAAAGTATATTTACATGTCAACATCTATCAGTCATATAATTTTGTGTGGATACACAACAATGACAGGTTTTAATCCAGATTTATTATCATTGGTGTTGGTAATATCTTTTCTGGGTTGGTGAGTCTGTGAAGAACCAGAGTTTTGGACATTTTGATCCACCATTATCAATGGTGTGGCTTGGAGTTGGACTGGTTGGTTGATGACATGAATAAGTAAGAATCTATGAAAAGAATGTAACATGCAATGTTTTCATTTTTATTTTTGAAGTTACTGTTGTGAAGTATGTATGCTCAAAACAATGTGGGATGTGTTTGTGGCCCAAGTGGTTTCAATGCTTTTGAAATTGGGTGGAGTACTCAACTGCCAAAATGATCACTATGTGGTTGGTTGGCCCAATTTTAGTGGGGAAATACTCAAATATGCCCAAGCTTGTAGGTTTTTTTTTTTTTTTTTTTTTTTTTTTTAAAAAAAAATAAGGAGAAGCTGCACCGACCTATGCGGCCTGTGTTTCTCACCCTCTAGTGGGGGCGTTACCCTTGTTAGTTGTTAGTTCTCCCCTTAAACCCATAAATCTCACCCCATACCGTCGGCAAGGAGGCTCGAACCTGAGACCTCAAAAGAAATCCAAAACGGATCAACCGCTTGTAGGTGCTTGTTTGGAAGCACTAGTGTTTATTTAAACTTTAAAGGATGTGTCATGTATGTAAGACTTTAAAGAGTATTTGAGTAGTTTGTTCGGTAAAATACATAACAATAAGTCTTAAAAGAAGACAAGCCTTTCTAATGCTAATTTCAATAGTTGATTCCTGCAGAAGCTCAATGCATTTTGTGGGAGTTTTGGCCTCTTTGAACCAAGAGAGATAAAATATAAATTACTTTCTTATTATCATATTTTTTTTATATAAGCAAGCGTAACAACCGAAACTCGAACTTAAGATCTCAAGATAATTGTCATCGTGTTATGTATTATTTTCAAACCATCGACCATTTGTATTGCAGATGTGACTTGATATAATAAAGTGATTTTTTGTCCATTAATTTGAAGGAACAAAATCTGAATATGCAAAATTCTTATTTTTGTAAAATACATATTGAGTCAACTTGATTGAAGATTAAGTCGACCGAATATGTTATGTTATATTGGCTTGTAAAATGTTTAGATTATTGTTCTCGGATATTTTTAAATATCAATTAACTTTCACTCACAAGTCATAATTGCAAAATCACAACTATTGGTGGTGAATAGTGATGCATGGAGAAGCACAGGCCAGACGGTTCATATGGGCCCAATTTGTTCCATCAAGTGGTGGTAGACTAATTCAGACCAAAGCCCAAAAGTAACATATAATGGGCTACAAAGTAGTGATGGGCCGATTCAGAGAATCCCATATGACGGAACTCTTAAGAGAAGCCCAAAGGCCCATAACGTGAACTACTAGACTCCCTGATTTTCTTAATCACCACGAAAAATAGGACAATATGTTTTTATTATGAGTAATGCTATATGTACAAAATTTTGTACAAAATTCTTTGTACAAAGTGATGTGTCAATTAGTTAGATATGACACATCAAATATTTTGATGATGAGGTGGACGAATTAGAATTTGCCAAGTGTACAATTAATATGTGTTATAAACCTGGCGCTCCGCGCCAAAAATTCATGTGAGGGTGGTGGTATCATATATGTCGGGTTATTATTCGTTTGAACTTAATTTTGAAACATAAAAATTAAAAAAAAATATTTGCCACATAGGCTGCCACGTCATTTTGTACAACAAATTTTGTACAAAATTTGGAACAAATAGTATTTTTCTTTTATTATATTTATTTATTTATAGCTGATCTAATGGTACTATTTTACTTTTGTATTTATTAATTTATGTTTGGATAAGTCGCTCTCTCAAAAAATAAATTATATTTGTTTGATTTTATTTTTCTTGGATTGATTAATTAAATTCATTATTATACGTATTTTAAAAAATAAATAACTCATTATAATACTAATTTTCTCCCCAAAATTTTGTACCGAGACTGAGTCATGCTTCCACTTGAACTTGTCCCCATTTTGGCATTATCTATGCTTAGTTTTGCCAAAATATTTTTAAAATGTCCCCACCTTAAATTCACAATATTTTGAGTAACTTTTACTATAAACATTGAGTAATTTTTATTGTAACACTCGTTTCGAATCAAAATATATATTTTTTTGTCCATAATAAAACGACTTTAAAATCGTTCTATATGATTACAGTCTCAAAATGTACATAAAATTAACCCAAAAATATATTTGTCATATGTAACAATTTTTAATCAACAATTAATATGTTTAGAAATACCATTGAATTTTTTTAAGCAAACTAATTTTGTCAAACAAGAAAATACAGAAACTAATATTCAGGACAATCAACAGGTAGAAAGAGCATGCCATGTAATAAAAAGAGCATGCCAAGTAATAAGTGAGATTTATTTTGTGTTTTCAACTAAATTCTCAAAATACTTAAAAATTGAATTATTTTATCCCACTACTAGTAAATAATCTTTGTACACATGTCAAAAAACTTAAAAATATTTAGTTGACACCAGTTGGTCCATTTATATTGTGAAAGTTGGGAAATAGGGAGCACATGGCATTGAAAAAACAAACCAAACCAAACCCTTTTCACCAAATAAATAAATGAATTCACCAAACAAATCAAAATATGGGTTGGTGTTCTCATTTTTAACATCACCAACAACTACCTACCAATACCATCACTTCTCATTCCCTCCCCCACACCACACTCCAATTTCACTATCATCATCTAAAACAAACAAAATAAATACTAATTATTGTTCATTATTTTATTTACAAGATAATGAAATTTACAAATTTATAATATATCTTTCTTTGAAAGTTAGCAACTACTATAATGATTCATTATGATACCAATCCCACTTGAATATAGAGACTATTTTTCTTGATTTTTATATTAATTTATGATATATAAATAGTTGATTCTCTTATAATTTGTCATAATAATTATTTTTGTATTTGGTTCAAGAGTATGCATGTAACATGTCATTGGCTTATTGTCAAAAGTCAACATAATGGCCAAGTTTATGAGTAAGAAATTAAAAGAAAACTATATTTCATTTATTGAATACTTTTTAAAAAATTAATTAAAAATTGTCATCTCAATCTTATACCCAACATCATCTACATATGGTGGAATTGAAAAACATATGTAATGATTTTCTTTTACTTTTTTTTAATACCGAAACATGTAAACTTTTATTAATTAAAAACGTTCAAAAGTATCAAATCAGAAATATCTATCGGGGCCAAATTCTCAAACCACTCTTCTAAGTCCATCGTAAAACTAGATGATCGGACTATCATATGAGCCACCTAATTCGCAAATCTTGAAATAAAACAGAACTCGATAAACAAAAAATGTCCCGCTAAATCTGAAATGTCGCTTATAATTAGCCCAAAGGCACAGGAATCCTGTCCTTCGGACTTCAAAGCTTCAATAACAATCTGAGCGTCTGATTCGACTATAATTGAGTGCTAACCACGATTCAACTTAGCGCCTCTTAAATTGACTTCGCTTCAACTACCGGGATTGCGTTCACTCCCGACCAACCAACACAGCCTCCTCCCCATCACGGACCTCTAACGTTTGTGGATTCAAATTCAAATTGTCGTATCTAAACCAAACATACCAACGATAGAGTGACAAGACCATGTGATCCTCATAAATCAATGGTGCACCACCTCCCACACCATAAAGCCTCCCATGGAAAGTAGGTGGTTTTGGTAAATAAGTGGAAGATGAAGGGCAAATATGACGGTTTCTTCTCTCCATGCATTGACTGTGCACTTTACTCTCTCGCCCAAGTAAAATCTCCGATTCTTTCTCATCACTCACTCACTCTCTCTCTCTCTCTCTCTCTCTATGAAACCCATTCGAATCTCTCTCTCACTCACTCTCCAAATTTAGCAATCAAACCCTCCCACTTCCTCTAATTTCCAATTTCGGTCCAACTGATTGCTTTCCTTTTCCTTTTTCTCCGATTCCTTTTTCCCCAATTTGTCTTCCCTAATTTCGATTCTGCGCCCACCCAAAATATTCCGAATTTCTGGTTCTGATTCTATAAATCGTATTTTTTTCTTCGATTTTTCTGTTTTGAACTCGATCGTAATTTAGGGTTCTTCTTGGAGGCGATGAGGATCGAGGATTTGGATGACGTGGATTCTGATTGTAGCGACAGCGTGTACGGGAGGCAGATTGTGAGGGTTGATGCCAAGAGGGCTCTGGTCGGAGCCGGAGCGAGGATCCTCTTTTACCCGACGCTTTTGTATAATGTTTTCAGGAACAAAATCCAAGCCGAGTTCAGATGGTGGGACGAAGTTGATCAGGTCTTAATTTTTTTAAATTTTTTTTAAAATTATTTTCTGAGTGGTTATCAAGTTTTGGTGATGTTTGGGTACTGGGAAAGTGAAGAAATTTTGGTTTTTGAATAGTGTGTTTTTATCGTTGTTTGTGATCATTGAGATCAAACAATTAATTTGGCTTATTGGGATAAGTGAATTCAATGATTTATTTTATCCATAATTATAGTTTGTTAGTTTTCCTCAAGTTTCAAATCAATTAAACAGAACTAGCATAATCTGTGAATTTTAGGCATTACTGTGCTGGATTATATAAATATTGCTATGATTGTTACTTGTTAGGTGATTAGTGATAGTGGCAAACAGAGTATTTGCATATGATTGTTGGTTCTAATTGAACTATATGAAACTTGGTTTTGTATACAGTTCCTTCTCCTGGGCGCGGTTCCGTTTCCCAGAGATGTTCCTCGGTTGAAGCAGCTAGGTGTTGGTGGTGTCATCACTCTCAATGAGCCTTACGAAACTTTGGTTCCAACATCCTTGTATCATGTGAGTTTTGTGTATGTGGTGTAAATTGTGTAATTGTGTTGCTTTAGCTGTTATAATTTAACATTAGTTACATAGTCTTTGTTTTTATCTACTTGCTTTTGGCAGTTGAATATATAAAGTAAAAGAATTGTCTTTTGATTTTAAAATTTTCAGTATATATTCCCTATTGGGTTTTATGTTATAAATTCATCTCACCCTTTTCACATTGTATGTTTATAGGCTCACGGGATTGACCACCTAGTAATTCCCACAAGAGACTACCTCTTTGCTCCTTCGTTTGTTGATATTAGTAAAGCTGTGGACTTCATTCACCGTAAGCTTATCATACTTTGTTTTTACTTGTGGATTTTTGCTGTTTATATTGAACTAATTTTCAGTTTCTTGTTTTCTACTTTTCTCAATGTTCCTATCACTTAAATTGTTTATCTCCATTTGCTTCCTATTTGTACAGAAAATGCAACTTGTGGTAGAACCACTTATGTACACTGTAAAGCTGGACGGGGAAGGAGTACAACTATTGTGCTTTGTTACTTGGTATTTATTTCTTGCACTGCAAACTTACCAGCCTATTGCTTATGTTGAAGTTTCTCTTATGTGCCATTTAAGCTCACCAGGAGATCGTAGAACTTGCATTGATGTCATATTTGCATTATGCAGGTGAAGCATAAGCACATGACTCCTGCCGCTGCACTGGAATATGTACGGTCAAGAAGACCTCGAGTTTTGCTGGCACCATCACAGTGGAAGGTATGCATGACATCCATTTGTTTTGTATTAAGGAAATGTCATGAAAGGTTATCGTCAATTCTTTCCTCATCCTTAATTAGAGAAGGGAAGCGGTGAACTATGATACTGCTAGTACAACAATTATATATTGCTATGCAAAATCAGATAGTACCTCAATTTTCAGAATTAACGTCTACCCAGCAAAAATAATTGTAGTATATTTTTCTTTGTTGGTGTGAACCATATGGTTTAATTCAGATTGGCTTATGATTTTTCTTGTTTTGTGTCAATGATAATGACGCACAGGCAGTCCAGGAGTACAGCATGAGTCCTCCAGCTGCTACTACACACTCTCCTCCAGCTGCCACTACACACTCTCCCTCTGGAGATGCAGTTTTGATAACAAAAGCCGATCTTGAAGGGTATCATGGCACTTGTGACGATGCTGCTGCAAAGGAACTAGTAGTATTCCCCAAAATGGCAAGGTCCAGTCCCATGATAGCCAGGCTATCCTGCCTCTTTGCATCACTGAAAGTTTCTGGTGGTTATGGACATGTCGCTGGGCGGGTTCCTGAGGCACGTGCTTGCTAGCTAATCTCTCCACAAGAACAATTCGAAGTTGTTGCTTGTACATAAAAAGCATCACGAAATAAGATTTTGGTGTATGATCAGTCTCCATGGTTCCTGTAGTCGTCGTGTTCATGAGAAGTAAAACAAAACAGAAAGAATAGCTCCTCAATGTCAATGTTGTGTCTCACACTGTACCAGAAGGTAGCAAATGACTTGCAATTGTAATATGTAAATGTTTGCCTCTTATCTTTTGTAGTCATTTACCCAAAACATATGGTTTTTTAATGCACAAAGGGTATTCTGTTGTACTTCATGCATATGGGTTTATATGTATCTTATTGTTTCTTCAGTTGTGCTTTATAATATTAGCTGTTATTGTCTGAAGCTTAATGCAAAGCCCATTGGCAAGAGAACTAGCCAGCCCACCATCTTTTTGCAGCCCAACAATACCAACTTAAACTTTTTCTTTGAAAGTATGAATTAAACATCATTGTATAACAAAGAAGTATTCTCCGCTAGGGTTGCCCCGGGGATTACACACCAATTCATCCCGTCAAGCCTAACACCGAGACAGAACCCTTTGGGTCATTCTGTCCGCAGACCTCCTAACAAATGAAACCCGAGAAACTTCAAATTCAGTCTGGATATTCGACCACCTACGCTCCATTATCCAACTCATAATGTTCCGAAGGCAATGACCTCGATCCGTCCTAGCTTCGGCCGCCCCCTCCCAAATACACTGCCCGTCTTGTAGTAAGGTTGGTGCAAATTTAAAGTTAAGATTCAAAGAGAGCATTCCTTAAAAGTGACTGAAAACTAGTTTAAGCAAGAATTATGTGTGATATATATGGTTGGCCTAATTAGGTGTTTATACTGTTGGTGATAAAGGCTTCAACGGCTAAAATAATAGATTCGATATTGAGATTATGTCATTTATGCCAAAAAAAAATTGTAATGCATATTTCAAATTAAATTGCCTAACTTTACAGGATTCAAAAATATTTCCTATTATATGTAGGCATATTATACAGATCAAAGCTGAAACATTGCTTTTGTTTCCCAAGAAAAGAAAATTCCGTTGTTCTAACCATTTTAAAGAATTTTATTTCGTACCTACTTATATACGTTGCATATACGTGTTATTTTTTCACATTTCAAAGCTTTTCCAGTGTCGTGTACTTATGCTTTTTTAGCAAAGTTATTTATGACATCTAGTATGTGATCAATGGAGTGTGGTGTGGATTCCTTATCCATGATGTTCATTAAATAATTATAAGTATTCATCCATTACTTAACCTTTGAGATGTCAATTTATATTGTGTTAAATTATAAGTCTCTAAAACGTTTAAGTCTCATTCCGCGGGTCAATTGACAGATGTTGTTTCAAATTGGCACAAGATCGCTAGTTCGAATTTCGAAGCATGTTGTTCTGTCAAAACTTGATAAAGAGAGTTTTGTCAGTCACACACATGTTGATCGTGAACCCACTATGAAATTTTTTTGGGTGAAAACTTGTTGAGAATTTTGCCGACCACACTCAGACTGATTGTGGGCCTACTATAAATACCTCTTGGTGAAGATAAAAAAATAAGTGAAGTATCAAGTTTGAGCAGTTATATATGCATAGAGAGAGTTTTGCCGACCACACTCATGTTGATTGCACGTCTATTCTGAATAGCTCTTAATTCAGATAAAAAAATAGATGAAATTTCAAGTTCGAGTTATTTTATGAATGAGACTCGAAAGTTGCTCGAGTAATAAGTATTAGGATATTTTCCCCCTCCTTTTTTCTCTCCTACCACTTATCCGTACAAGAATATATTGGTGAGATTAGATAGCCAATGATGGAATATTTTGTAAGCAAACCTAATTATACCTAATATTCCTAATTCACTGTCTCTTCCACAGTTAGAAACTATACAATAACAAGATGCTCAAGAATTGATTATCTAGCTTGTGTCTCTTCAAGGTCCAAAACTTGAGCTTATTGCATGTAATTGAATTGAGCTATAT
>JAYMTF010003628.1:0-14785 GCA_036897485.1 Pelargonium nanum | reverse complement strand
TTATTATTATTATTATTATTATTATTATTATTGTTGTTGTTTCGAGACTTAACACGTCTAATACCAAAGTCATTCTCATGAACGAATAGTTCTTGACTCGAACAGTTCTACGTGTAATCATTAAAGAAAGTTCTTTTTTGCCTCATTTCTTGAGCCAAAATTCACATACCTACCATCAAATTTTAAATAATTATATATTGTTACTGTAATTTTACCCTAATCAACCACCTAATTACGACGCTTTAGTGCATGATTCTACACAAGTTATCGAATTCTTAACAGAGTTTGAATGTTGTGTATTTTAGTTAAAGATGAGACTGTAGATCGATCAAGAACAATAATTATGTAGAATAAGTAAATATCTACTGTATCATTACTCTAATCTACAGCAAAATCATATATAAAACCCGAAAAACTGAAAATCAGAACAAAATAAAGGAAGTAGAATTGTTAATCCTTAATATCAACCCAAATCCATATAACAATATTATCATTTTGTTATTTTATATTCACATCTATGTTTTTATAATAAAAAACATATCAAAAGATTCGATTTTGCAGTGGGTTGCTTCAACTAGATTAAAAATCTAGTGGAAGACAAAAGAAAGTATATGATAATGCAGTGACTCTTAATTTATAGAAGATTTAAGTAATTTCATGACTCATATTGCTACCAACCTTTTCTGTTTTCAATTCTTGGGTTGAACTACCAACTGAGATCAATAATCGTACTTTATGCCCGCCTTAAACGTGATTACATAGGGTTCTTTTAGTAATCTTGTACTCACATCGAGTAGAGGATGGACTAGATCTACAATTCGGGTTATGGGTTCGGTTCAAAAAGACCTTATCCAAACCCAGCTTGTAAGAGTCGCGGGTTTTACATGGAAAATGTACGGTTGTCTGACCTGATCCGTACTTTTTCCATGGGAAACTAATCCAACCAGAAAATCGAATATATTTTATACGACTCAAAGACGTGAAAACGCAGGCCAAATCAAGATATTTTCTGGTGCACCTTTATATCCAAGTCAGTCTACGTAGTATTATTCTACCACAAACTTTGTGCATAGAACTTGAGGTTTAGGACCACTTCTCAAGTAAAGACACATAGTTAAATATCCGACGATAAACTACTAAAATGGTCTCGGAACTATCAAGACCTGACCAATTTGGTTCATGGACTAATTTCGTATTAGAAAGGACTTTCAACTACTGAAACCCGATCAAAATAGTCCCAACATTAACATCTGTCAGCTAGTAGTTTCCATCTTATTATCTTTTAATGTTACGTCAGCAAAGGGACTATTTAGGTCGATTTTCAATTGTTGGGAACCGTTCTGGCATAAAATTAGTTTGAGAACCAAATTTTGGTCGGGTCCTTATAATTCATAGACCAATAGTAGTTTTTCCAATATTGAACCACACGGAGAATGTAATGATACTATAACTTAAGCTATTGTACTTCACTGGACCACAGTGTTCATTTCATAGATGCTACTCTTCAAGAAAACAGAAAAGCCATAAACAAGAAGGACCACTTACGAGGTTTCTTTTTTTCTGCAGGTGCTGGGCTCTTGAAGCTTCATGATGATGTACAAACCTGCGAGTACCAGGATGTTCAGGTCATGTGGGAAATGCTGAGAAAAACGGAGACAGAGCTGATAACTCACCATCAAAAGCGCAAAAACCGGCCCTTCTGGAGGGTTTTTGTTTGGTCTAACCATAGCGAAGCTTCATCTTTCTCTTGAGTCTTGATACCAGAGACCGGCTTGATGATACTAGAACAATAATATGGGTATGGCTAATGTCCTGCACAGCAATACATGGCATCGTTATTTTACAATTCAATGGCCAAAAAATGCAGTAGCATATGGTATAGAGCTATCCCAGAATGTGTCCATATCAGCATAATATGAAATATGTATCAACTTTACCTCTGTCGCGACTGAAAAAGAAAAGTTGTTACCAATCACAGCCATTTGTATATACATCACATTTTATGGCAACCATAATCAAATCCATAGCAAATATGCTTACACCATAGTTACGTACAGTATCAGTATGCACGATTAAACATTGCGATTGAAATATAGAACCAAAACACGTCAAAAGTTAGGAACTACCTGTGCTACTTGTAACAAAATCACTCTCTAAAGCGCAACCTGCACACATATAGAAAACAGTGCATTTTTCTATATGAAACATGCCCAATGCTAGTCAGTCCCCATGATCAATTTCATACACAAATATGCTTAACCCATAGTTACGTGTGTCAAAAGTTAGGAACTACCTGTGCTGCTAGTACCAAAATCACTCTCAAAAGCGCAACCTGCACACATCACAAATAGATTTTTCTGTATAAAACATGTCCAATGCTAGTCAGTCCCCATGATCAAATCCATACACAAATAAGCTTACACCATAGTTACGTGTGGTATCAGTATGCATGCTTAAACATTGCAATTGAAATATAGAAGCAAAACATGACAAAAGTTAGGAACTACCTGTGCTACTAGTACCAAAATCACTCTCAAAAGCGCAACCTGCACACATCACAAATAGAAAACAATGCATATTTCCATAAACATGCCCAGTGCTTGTCAGTCCCCATATTTCAGTATAAACCACCAAATAGAGAAACCTTTTCTTTCAAGAGTAATTTCCTCTTAACCATCAATCGAGTTCAAAACTTCAAGAATAAAGCAGTAATTATAGCATCTTGCAAAAATTGTGATTCAAAACAATTCTTGATTGTTGCGAATACATACAAAAGAACGTTTACATCATCAATTACACCTTCCTACGTTTACATCATCAATTACACCTTCCTAGCACTCTAGACAAATTATTCCTGCAATTTGTAAAAAAAAATCTCTCATTGACTGTAAATTACAGAAATGGCAGAAAATATGTTGCAAGCTTACACAATCTAAAGCTAAAAGATACAACAGCACAAAAAATCATAGATCTTTTTTCTCTGAGTCCTGTTTGATCATCTGCTATTTGGTGTTCCAAATCAAGAACAAGGTCAAGCAAAGTTCTTATTATAAGAATCGGAGTCTAATCTTAAGACTGAAGGTTCACCAAGCTTGTGAAAGTAATTCTCTAAAGCAATGATACACAAGCAAACTGTCTCGTCTTGCGGACCCTTTGGATTGGTAGTGGTCAGGCAACCATGGGTGCTTCAATCCTCATATGCATGAGTACAAATTTTCTCCAGTAACAATGGCCAATTTTCTCCAAGCCGGTGAGGATTTAGCTCTGTGGCAACCTTGAAATCTAGCAATGATAGCGGACAACTTGGTCTTTGAGCTTCTAGAGAAGGCCTGCTGCCGCTATGCACCTGAAAGAGATGGCCTGGTAAGACACCATTTACAAGCCTTCCATGAGATGGGTGCCTGTACGTACTGCTCATCAAGTCACGACTAGATCTTGCTCCAACCAAGTCAACGCATGACCTAATTATCCTCTTTAAGTAAGAATCCAAACCATTATTCAACAAATTGGCACAGTCCATAGACACTCCTTCAAGGCCATGTGCTATGGCAATTTGTTGCATGTGTTCCCTTAAGGTGCCAGTATCAAGCAACCCACCACTGTCAATAAATTTAGCAAATCTATCACTTCTTTCAGAAGGCAAAGCCCGGCGGGCCCCACCAACACTAACAGAGCAAAATGGTATCCCGAGTGGAGCTTCTGGCACACTTCTAGAAGATACCCCATTTCCATTTCTGTCAAGAAATTCTATATTGTGATATCTGCTATTTACAGGAACTACATCGTCAGAAGATCCCTTTGTTAGAGGCAATTTATCAGGATGGTGATGCAAAACCCTCCCATCATAACCTGTTTTTCCTGGAACTACTTGTACACCAGGAGAAGACAAATCCCCACTTTCAAAATTTACCGTGCCACTAGTAATAGTTGAAGTTCCCGTCCGCACTTTCTGAGGTGACAAAGGCAACGCATTCCCATTTGACAAAAGATAAGACCCACTTGACGACGTCGGAGGGGTTTTTGCATGACAGGCATTTTTCAAAATTGATTGTATAAACTGATTATGAAGTGGCACATTCTCTCTCCCAAGAACTCGAAGACAAAGCTGATCAAACTGAACCTTGCTTATTTTTAAACTCAACAATCTACTCAAGTAATAAAAATATTGTTTCGATCTCTCTGGCCCAAGCTTCTTAAACATCTGAGCCCTCAACTCTACAAGGTTGACTCGTGAATGCGGATGTGGTGGTTGCATCTCTCAACCCGTGACAGAATAGTTTACAAACAATACAAAATTTTACTTTCTAAAACCCGAAACCTCCACGCCCAAACTACATTGTGGCCATTTTGCTCTGTCTCCAAAGACCCATGTTTTGCAAACCCGAAAGATACATCCCTGCAACCTAATCAAATCCCAACAATGCTGACACAATGACATCTTTTGGGGGGAGAGTTAAAAAGCCCACAACCCCAAACAGAATTGAACTCTCCCTCCAAATCACAATTCAACAGAATCTCAGCCAAACAAGCCAAATCCTAACCATAATTACACTTGAGCACTACAGAGATTACTCTATCCTCACAATGATCCCACACCTACCAGCTCCTATCAAAACACTAACTTTCTCAAATTCAACAAAGTACCGTCCCCATACGCAGCGTTCAACAAAGATTTTTCATAAAAAACGCTACACTTCACCATTATTCTTATGAAAACAGAAATGAACCCTCCCTCCCAAACTCAATTCAACAGAACCTCAAAATATCTACAAAACAAGCCAAACCCTTTAATAATTTCACTATCCCCACAACGACCCAACAATCAAAACCCCTTTTTTTCAAATTCTACAAAAATTCTGGATCAAACTTTCCCTCCAAAACTCAATTCAACAAAATCTCAAAACCTCACCCCCAACAAGCCAAACCTAACCATAATCACACTTGATTACTACAAATATTACACTATAAAACCCCCAATTTTCTGTTCAGTTTCAACAATCATTTCCAGAAGCAGCATTTATCAGAAATTCATAGCACAAAGCTCAAATTTTGCAGTGAACCGAAACAACAATGTTCCGCAGAGGTTCAACGTCTTAGAGAGAGAATTGGTTTCCTGACCTGTTTGGATCTCGGGAAAGTGAGAAAATGAATGAAAATCCGGGAAAATTCCAGACGTTGAGAATCGCCGAAGGTAGCTTCTTGTCGCGTTGACCTCTCTCCGCTTCTTCTTCGCATCGTTTATTTGCTTTCTCTCTCTAGAAATTGCTCGGCATTTGGATTTTTACAGAGGTTTCTCTCTCTAAATCTTAGGGTTTTCTGGGTTTCGATTACACAATCGAACAAGTTTTGATCGATCGTCTCTACAAATAATTTATTTTTTTCATTTTCATTTTGTTTAAGAAAGTTTGATGCTTCACGCGCCAGTTCCAGAGCGTGGAAAGTAATTGCCATTTTCTATTTGGGAAAAGTTTGTCACTTGTACATTTTCAAACCTACAAACATAGGTAAGTTAGAGCTCGCTATTCGAGTTTTTGGTCGGGTTTGATCGGTTTTTTTATATTCAGAAGACCTAACATCAACCCGCCAAAAATTGAGTGGGTATGTGCGAGTTTACTTGACCAAATTTGAAAATTATCAGGTTTATTAGATGCAATCTGAATTTGAAAAAATATGGATTGAATTTTAGGTTCCTACGGATTCGAGTCTAAATTTTCATCTCTAAAGTAAGTCCAACTATAAATGTACGTGAATTCAGTATTGTATGATAACATGTTAGCTTTCACGTTGATAATTGTTTGTAGGATCAATTTTGATTATTTTACGCATCGATAAATGTTTGTAAGTCAGTCGACGAATGTACGCGAATACATTGATAATTGACTATATGAATGCATATGCACTAAGTACATGTGCGTCAAACCTCTTCCTTTCTAGCTATTTTAAGAAACTCTTATTTTTGTTGTAATTAGAAAGACTTCATATCATCAATAGTAAAGTTAAAGTCGAGTTTCTTTATTTTGTAACTAGCACTATAAGTTCTCTTTGATGTTTCATGACATGTATTGTATTTAAAATAATGTAATATTCTCATGTTTTATCTGATTATAACCGTAATATTCTCATGTTTCATCTGATTATAACCATAAAGTTCAAGTTCATGTATTGAATATAGTAGTCTCAAATCTGAGTTTTATTTATGTGGCACAATTTATTTAAGACTAGTTAAAAAATTCACAAAAGTTAAATTTTTGGTCATTAATATAAAATATGAGAAAATCATAATATTTGAGTCGTATAACTTAATTCAAGTGTAGATTTTTTTATTTGTCACATTTTTTATATTGGAATGTACTCTTTCGTGCTTTAATGAGTTGCGATATTTTCATAAATAATGAGTTGGAGTTATGTTTTCTCATCCAATACCAATTGTAAAAATATAGTTTGTAAAGAGAAAAAACAATGAAAAAGATAAACTTCTATTCGTTTAATGACACAATTATAATTTTCTCGTGATAAATGCAGTACTTCAAATAACACGTCTTACAGTAAGTGACCCTATAATCGGGTCTACCCCAAGAAATTGAAGCCTCCTTTTTTCACCTGAACAAATTTTAGATAATTGAGATTATTTAGTTTGTTATGAAAGTCTACAAAATTGAATATAGCCCTTTGGGTGGCTTTATAGGGACAAAAACTATTCAAATTTTAACCAATATTATTATCCAATATGTTAAAACATTTTCTCTTATTACAAACAATTGTGTTGACCAATACATATATGGATTGGAGAGTGAGTTTCACGCTCTTTGGTGCGTGTGGTTTGGTAGTCTCGGAGACGGGCAGTTGGCAAGGAGTTAGGTGAACCATATGACTCATTTTTGTTAACCAAATTTGTACCGCCAAATTTAGCGCGCCAACTTGTGAAATAAAACCGCCAATCAAATATATAGCCAAAGCCAAATATATATTTTTTTTTTTGCACTTCAAACATTTATTGTCAAATAATTTTATTAGTAAGATTTGGCTTAGAAGAATATTCAATTTCATGATTAATCTTTTTTTATCATGTGTAAAAGTTTTTGTACTACATATCAGCTGACATGGGTCTGAATTAGGAGTGCTCGGGTTGACGTGACTCAAGAGTTTCAGCGCTTTTCACATTTTTTTTGTGTTATAGTCTATATTTAATCAATTTCAATAATATAGAGCACTTTGAGAGTTAAATTCTCTTCTTCCGATGACTTATCCATTACTGAGCTAAATTTTACTGAGAACTTGAGACTTCTCTCAAGATTATGCTAAAAACCTTTACTTCAAGTTCAAGGTCTTCAATACCATACTTCGTCATTCTCCCTCAAAAGACCTACCTTCTCGACATGAGTTCCTCACTTGGTACCTTCGACACTTGATACGTTTAGGGATCACCTTATCTAGTCATGACTACTCAGTTTGATAATATAAGATACAACTCGGGGAGGTTGCATCATAGTAGATTAAGGCTTCAAACACCTTGTGCCAGACTCAATTGGCAACCACATGGCGCAGCTTCAAGACGATGTCAGCATGACATCGCCATGTTTTCAATATGACATCATTACCAATGAATAACGTAATATAAGCTCAATTATTTTTCACTACAAGTATCTCCTCCATTCACGAAATAAGTTAAGCTTCAACGCTCGTTTCTATTTTCTATTCAATCATCTCTCTAACACACTTTAGAGCATTGATTTAACCTGATGGAGATACTCCTTAGTTTTAGAGCTCAATAGTAAGATTCAAGTTTATTAACATAAGACTTGGATCAAAACTAGTCTCTCATTTGTTTCTATTCAATACTTACAACTATTTCTTTCACACCACCCAGCTTCAAATGCAAATCTATGAACCAATCAATAATGCAATTCCCATAGCTTCATCTGCACCTACTAGCATTCACAATCCATCACACAACTCAAGTCTCAAAGCTACGAATAACACGAAAGAGACTAATTTTCTATTGTTCTCGCTAACTAATGCGTAGAGTTTATACCGGAAAATAGATTTTATTCTCTTATTTCCTCTAAGAACTTGATTCATCATTGAGAAAAGATACACAAGTCATAATTGTATAAAGATACCAATTTCGTTTTCTATAAACTCATATACCTAAGAGCGCCTTTTTAGCAAAAATGGGCACATATCTTGTACAGGTTCGAAAAATCTTCACAAGCGCATATCAGGTAAGATCAAAGTAGGAAGATGAACCAGGAATGTCGAAAGAATATTGAGAACTTAACTCTTCCCCGTCTTCGCGAAAAATCTGCAAGCACGGAATATGCAAAGATATGTCATAATAAACTCAGACCGAAGATAAGCTTTATGTCCACATGTTGACAGCTAGAATTTGATTGTGTTTCATTAGTGTTGTCCGATGAAATAAAGTGAAAATGTGGTTTTTGCTCCAATGTCGAAGCTAGGATTTGAACTAGGCATGGGAACGAGATTAGGTACACAACGATATATAAGAACCCATTTTGACGAGCAACAAAAATTACACTGAACTTAGCTTCCTGATGATATCATTAGAGCTAGCGATTTGGGTCTCAACACGTGACATGACCAAAATGAGCGTGTTTGGGCTCACTAATTTTGTAATCGCGACGTGTTCGTGTTGCACCGTAAAAACACGCACACATTTAGGGGTTATAGTTGTAAATTAGCCCAAAAAAATAAGCTAGTTAACATAGTTTTGTTGAATAGATTAAACTTGTGATATTAAATCGTGTTGGAGAGTGTCATGTCAAGCGTGTTGGTCTTGTCGTGCAAAACGTGTTAGACTGTGTCGTGTCAATCCAGTCCATTCAGTCAAACTAGTTAAACGTGTCATGCTCGTGTTGGCTCAAATAAACATGGCGCACACATGAATTGCTAGCTCTGAAAACCGTGATTGCAAGTTGAACAAGGTATCGAAAATTCAGTGAAGTACCTGTACAAGAGATGCACAAAAATAGCCACTACAAGCCATATAAGAGTGCTCCTTTCCGGTCGAGCTGCCCACTACAATAACTGGAAGGAACAGCTGACAGCTCCTGCCTTCCTCGCCACTCTTCACCGGGTTTCAAAGTAATTGGCTTCTCCACACACGCAGCCTCAACACACAGCAAATGCTTGTACTCATGATCCGCGAGATCAGCTATTCCTTTTGCTTTCTTCTCCCAAGGATTCCAAACAACTACACACCAAAATTAAGGATCAGGCTTCAGTGAGGGCTATGTAAAACTAGATGATGAAAGTAATAGAAAGGAAATTGCTGTACGGAACAATCAAACAATGCATTGCTTTGGATCTACACTCCAAATGACATATGGAGATGCATAGAGGTCCGAATCAGTTATCCCCTAAAAGCTGCCAGATTGAAGCTTCATTTACTCGACATTTATGCTATTTAATTAGTCATTGTTAGAAACTATAATCGTGCGCAAAGCCGTAACAAGTTTGCACGCGAGACACCCTGCTAATAAGTAATAACCTTTTAGTGTGGGAAGCCCAAACATATCTATGTAGCCCAATACGAAAATTATTGAAATTGTTGCAATAGTAAATCGTATAACCCCAAAGTTCTAACCAATACAACATAGTTTAACAGAGATATTACCTATCACACCCATGAGATGCTTATGGGAAAGGTAACGTATCGGTAAGGGAAAAAAAGAGAGGAGAGAGTTGGTAATATCGATCTAGGGTCACTCACCAGCATCTGGAAGTCCGTCCTTCCGCATTTCAAAGGTTCTCTTCCTCTCGTGATCCAGAATTGCAATTTTTGTAGGTGTACTGAGATAAACTTTGTCCACCTTTGCCATAAAAGCCACGATAAATAAATCTAAGAGTAATATTGAACTAAATCAACAGTAAAAAATTACAAGCAATTTCATGTAAAACAACACTAACTTCTGACTCGAAAGTTATTGCATCCCCCTGTTCAGTGAATCTCTCTTTACCCTGCAGATTATCCAAGTAATCCAATGTCTCTAACCCTTCCACCCGCACCTCACTAAAAAAAAAAATCAAAGTTGAAGTCAATTAGCAAACAATACAACATCGAAATTTTCCAGAGGGAAGACAAGTATATTCTAGGCTCAACAGTTGAACTAGTTACAATGACGTATTGGACTTCATTTGCATAAAGGAAGCAAATGTGACATGCTTGTAACTATATCACCAATGTCAATGTATGTCTACTCTATGCTAAGATTTTACTCATGACTTCTCACAGTGACAATTACGTAATCAGCGTATATGCACTCAAGACTAATAAATAATGGAGGTCGATTCTCGGGCAAGTAATGAACTAGGTAAAAGTGGCTATCCGGTTTATGTCATTCAATTTCAGTTTCACTGCATGGTGGAGGCAGCCTAAGACTATAGTAAGCAAATTTTGAGCAAAAACTCATCCGCTGTTAGCAGATATTTCAGCTTTGAGAAGAAAAAAAGCCCGGAACTCATTTTTTTCAACTATATATCATAAACCTAGGTAATTAGAGAAACTAAAATCAGTCGGACACTCTTAGGATACGTGTCAAACACTTGATTTTACATGTCACCCAAGTTTTCAATAATGTTTTTAGGCGGACACGTGTCCAACACCTTATGTATCCCTCTTTTTTTCTTCTAAAAATGATTTGATTGAATGTGTTGAACACTCGAAAACGCATTGACGAGCATGACTTGATGTAACTTATACGTACTAATATAGCAAATATAAATTATCATTTATTATTATTGAACATATTCTGAGCGTATAGTATATGATTTTATGAAAATTGTGTGTCGCCGTATTTGTCGTGTCCTGTATCTCGTACCCGTGGATATGCAACACAGATAACTTAAGATGATGAGATATGGGAATGCAGTGTATGCACTATGATGCTACAATGAGAAAATGACACAGATGAAACTACTCTATTGATAAACAGCAGAAAGAAAAAGAAAAGGAAAGCAAGTGAATCAAATTATGGAACCTGATATCAGTAACATAAAAATAAGTGTGATAGGCAAACGTGAACGTGAATGACTTTCCATCGGTATTCATATTTCGAATGCGGGACGTCATCATCAGATCTCCCGTAGGTCCCAGAGTAACCCTTAGGCGAAATTCAAACCTGCACGTAATTTTTAGTTAAACAAACCGTGTACTTAACATCTTTCCAAGAGTTCTGAGAGTGAAAGGCCATATGGACATAACTCGTAACTTAGAGATCTACAGAGTGCAATATAATAATCAAAAAATGTTAAATTGGATGCAGAGAGAAAGGAAGGGAGGCACATGAAGATCAAATAAACTTCTAAATGGTACATTCAATTGGAATTTTTTAAGGTTTTGACCAAATTTGAGTTATGCACCTATGAGGCCAGAGCTTGACTTCTTCGTCAGATTGCTTAAGGATCAAATCGATAAAGGCCTTGTAGGTGCTTTGTGTAGGAAAAGGTGGAGGATCGTGATCAATGCTCCAGAACCTGTTCCTCGCAAATCCATGTTGTTCAAGAGCACCATGGTTTCCAAACTGCATATGGGAACGGATATATCTTCAGAAAATAAGCTATAAAGGAAAAGAAAGAAGAGAAAAAAAACTGAGGTAGCATTTGAATTAAACTTTATGGATGAGGTTCTCATTCCGAAGCCATTCTCATGAACAAATCTTTTTTAATCCAGACATGATGAATGAAAATCTCATTTCCATTACAATTCATGATTCTCATTCCTGAACAAAAATTCTAATCCAAACACTACCTAAATGGTTGAAAGGAAGAGAAACACATACTTGAGGAAAACATATTGGAATACCTCCACGTATAGCCTTTGGAGGCTTGAAAAGAGCCTAGACAAAGCATAATCATATGTTTAGAGAAGAGAAATATGTATGTATCAATACATTATATTTGACCCAGAGGTGACATTCACGTCATTCAAGTTCTTAAGCTAAACAGATCCTTTACAAAACTGAAATTCGGTACCTTGCTACTAACAAAAAGCAATTCTTCCCCATGTTCATTCTTCCAAGATGTAACTTGACCACCATACAAACTCACCTGTTGAAAAAAAAAAATTGCCAAATCGCACCTGATTAAGAACATAAGCTCTGTAATGAAGCTACAATGCTTTCATGGAAATAAATTATTTAATAAAAGGAGAAAAAAAGAATGAGAAAAGCACTTGAGTTTGAAATAAACGAAACTCTTGAATATGGGCAAAGGAGATTAATTGTGAAAAAAAAATATTCATAACATTTGTTTAGCCCTAAACTAAAAATAAATACAGGAAGGATGCTATTTTCTGAAATCCATAGATAGGTATAAGTATAACATATATGAAGTATAGAAAGCAAAATTAAGTACATTCAAAGCACATTCAAAAGCAAATAACTGTCATATTGATCGAAATTAAGGTGCAAGCATCGCTAGATGACAGAGAAACAAAACAGAGAAGAAAGATTGACAGCTAATAATTTGACGAAAGCATGTAAGAGACAGGTCTAGCAGATCATGAGCAGTAGAAACTTTACATCAATTTGGTTAACAACTGAACAAGTTAATTACTAGATGCATTCACAAAGATATACATAAAACATAATTCAGCATGGATTGGTGTTCATTTCCAAAATACATATTCGAGAATATGCATGTCGAAGCAAGCGAATGTGTTCATAGAACAAATAATGTGTACTAAAACAAGCGGAACTTTTCAAATTTTGGTAAAATGAAGTCTTATCAACAAGCCCCTTAGGGGGTGGCGCAATGGTCAAGACACACATCTCCACGTAGGAGGTTGTTGGTTCAAATCACATTGCGTCGGGTGGGGTGGGGTTTGGGTTAAAAGGGGAGAGCTACCCCTGTTGTGTAGCTCAACTTTTAAAAAAAAAGTCTTATCAACAAACACTTCAATTCATGCTTGAGAGGAACTTTGTACCATTTGCTGCTAGAATGAAACAACAACTTGGGGTAGTTTCCGAAGAAAATAAAAGCTAAAACATATGTTTTAAAGATAGTATTGATGTGCTAAGAGGCATTTTGCACAGGTCTAAAAAATTAACTAAAATGCACACAAGTCCAAGATTTTGTGCAAAGGAAAAGACAAAGTGAACAAACGTCCTAAACGTTACAAAGAACAATATAAACAATGTAGAATGACTATAAAAATGTTTAGACAAACATTTAAGAATGTGTGAAAATGAAAATGTCTAGACAAACATTGAAAATTGATACGGCCGAACATTCAAAAATAATATTTTTTGTGCAATTGAGTTTGTGCACCTAGTTGCTCCTTTGCATACATGCAACAAATAATAATCAAACTTCTACAACTGTTGAGATGACAAATATCCCATGCATTTTAAATACATGAAAGTAGAAACTATTAAGCACGACAAGCTAAACGAGAAGGCAATTGCATATTAAGATAGAAACGCAAATGCATATGTGCCAGTTCATGGTTGAGTACGAAAATTCTCGATTTTTCAAAAAATAGTTTGAGGGACTAAAAGCATCAAAGCAAAAGCAACTGACAGCATTGTGCCCACAGTAACGCAAAACATCAACAAGTGACTGATCACCAAATTTCCCGATACGAACACAAACCCCAAAGTAACCATTTCCAACAACACAATGTTCATCTCAATTCTCAAGCTTCAATCTTCCTTAAAGTCTAGCAGCACACACACATGCGCACACACACTATATAATCATCAAATTGGATCACCAACCAACCCACATAACCGATCAACAACCATCAACGGGGCAAGTGGCTTAAGATGCTTGCTTCTTTTAAGGTCTCAGGTTCGAGACTCGGTTGTTATGATAAATAAAAAACCCACATAACCGATCGAACAGACCACATTTAATAGATCACAACATTAAATCACATCATCAAAATACCAAATTGAGAAATCATCAACGACCCATTTCACAATCCAGCACAAACACCACAATCGAAACGAACCCATCTCACATTCTCACCTAAATTGCTCAGATTCAAAACTGGGTTCGAATCCGAACAAAATTCCCACCACAACCCACAAAACAAATCATCAAATAAACACAAAAACACACAAAATCAAAACCAAAAACAACAAATCTACCTCCGCAGAAGATCCACGGATCTCTCTGAGAATGACCTTGTCGAGGCCATTCACGCCCTTGCAATACTCCACGTACTTCTTCTCCTTCTCTCCGGGCATTTGATCTATCTGCTTGTTTCTCTCTTGCAAATTGGGCTGCATTTTTTGTTTATTGTGGAAATCGAAATTGAAATGGAATTGGGTTTTAATGCTTTGAAATCTGCATAAATGTGAGAGCTTTTGGGGCTGATTCTAATTAAGGAAGTTGAGAAGGAGATGATGGATTGAGAAGAGCTTTTGCCATTTTGGTTTCATCAAAATTTGTTATTGATTGCATGTGTTGTTTATTTATACCCAAATTTTGTTTGTGTTTTGTGGGACTTTTTTTGTTGTGAATTTTAAGAAACAATCGGCAACGTTACGTTACGTAACCGTGTTACCATAATCATGCATTGCATGCTCTGTTTTACAAATAATCAAATACTAGCTTTTTTGTCCAGCGTTGCCCCGGGTTTCTATCTTATTTAATTGTTATAATGAATGTGTTTAGTGTTAATTGATTTAAAAATTCATGTTTTTAGTTTTTTACCCAAATATTCAAATTTTACACTCTCTATTTAACATACTAGTTTTCATCTCGTGCGTTGCACGGGAGAGTAGTAAATAATACCAAAAGAATTATTATTAATTCA
>JAYMTF010003627.1:0-14785 GCA_036897485.1 Pelargonium nanum | reverse complement strand
ATTAGGTTAGTTTGGCTGGGCCCTAACTATAATTTAAAAAGTTCTGTGTTGTTTTTACTGTAATTTCAAATTTTTTTGTTTCAAGGCCCAGGCCCAATAGCTTTGAGCGGATCACCGTTTACCCGCCAGCCCGTCTGGAACCCGTTGGTGATTTTAACCGCCACACTAAATTGTTAATGGGCGGCTGCCGGTTTCAAAATCTCCAACCCGCCTAGAGCGGGGCGGATTTGAATATTACACTAGCGGGCGGTTAACCCGCCCGTGAACAGCCCTAGTCCACGTAGATTGGTCGGTTGGGTCTACATGGACAGTGGACCAATGCTGTCAGAGTTCAGCGAGACTGTGGGCCCAACCCATACGATTGTATTATTAAAATGCTGATTAGGACAAAACAAACCGACAATCATCTCCTTATCCCAAGTTTATTAGCTCTTTTAAATTGTCATTATTAACCCTTGATTTCCCCATAATACCTTTGACTGCCCCTATTTTCTCGTTCGCTTTTTGCTTCGCCATCTCAGTAGTTACGAATTTGACCTCGGTGTGACAGGAATTACCAGAGTAATAGAGAGGATAAAACCGTCAACTCAGAATATTATAAAACGGCTACTTTATCTTTTACAACAGAAAAGCATCTGCTTTTTGAATTTGTATCAAATTACCCAAAATGCCCACAGATTTCAAATAGTCTTCACCTCCGCCTCCACGTAGCTGCCACAAGTAACCTTTTGGACAGAAATACCCCTGAATCTTGACTGTATTTACCATGTGGTGGCCAATACGGCGTCACAGTATCCAAATTTGGCGTCTTTCGGCAACCAATTCCCTTTTTTCAGTCTCCACGAGCTCTTAGCTGTACAGCAATCAGGTTGGTGGATACTTCAGTGGCAAAACCGTTATTTTTCTCCAACACCAAGCCCCTTTAGGTGACCGCATTTTCAAAATTCTGAGGCGGGGTCCACAAGAAGAAACACAGTAAATGCGAGTAAAACCAAAGTCATAGCAATAGTGTTTTACCAGAATAGTAACTGCCCATGCATCTTCTTCATTTCCTTTTCTCTTTCAAGTTCATGTAGCTTTAACTTGCAGCACCATCTCTCCACTTTTCTAGGGTTCTTCTCCACTTTCTCACCGGCACTGCCTTTTCGCTGAATATTATCTCTGTTCACATTCTCTTCCTGATTTGGTGATTCTTCAGCATCTGCTTGCTTAGGCTGCTCCATCAGCTGGTGCGCTCTCTTCTCGTTTCATTTGTGGTGTGGAATCTTCTAGGATTTGTGTTCTGTGCACTGTATTTGATGTGTTTTGGTACGGTTTGTAGGAAAGCGACGAGGAGCTCGGAATCTCCGAGTTCCGTTGGAGTGGAGGACAATGACGACGAGGGGGGGCCGGTGGGACCAGCAGCCGCCGCAGCCGCGGCGGCTCATGCGGACGCAAACGGCGGGGAACCTTGGGGAGTCTATTTTCGACAGTGAGATCGTGCCGTCGTCGCTCGTCGAGATCGCGCCCATTCTCCGTGTTGCTAATGAAGTCGAATCGAGCAATCCTAGAGTTGCTTATCTCTGTAAGTCCATGCTTCTCTCTGCAAGTTAAATATAAATATTTCATAAAATTGGTAGGGATTTTGATGTTACGTAGTACATACCTAGTATTCAGAGCTTGCTGTTCACATTTATGGAAAAAATGGTTATTTATTTAGTTTACATTTGTGACCCAGTGCATTAAGTGTTCCTGGGAGCGAATTGTTCCGTGATGGTTTGCTTAGGCCAGATTCCTTATTTTGGGAATAAATGTACTTTTAGTCAATAGCAGAATAACAGAAACCCATTGTGGATTTATATTGTGTGCAAGTGTGTGAACTTAAACTACTCTTCAACTTTCTATCGGACATTTGTATTGTATTACACTTCAAAGTCTTATGCCCTATAGTGAGTTCAAAATGAGAATCACTATTATGAATGATCTTTATTTCATCAAGTTATGGAAACAATTGATATAAAAGTATGTGAAATCTCTTTGAAGAAAACTACAGCAGAGTGCTTTATGGGCTACGGACTGCCCTATAGTGCACATGCTATTTGGAGTAAAACTATTTTTGCCCTTTGGGATGAAACTGAGACTTGTATGTTAACTTTATTTCTTTGTATAAAAAAAATCAAGTATATCTATCTTGCATCTGACATTTGGAAGCCTAAAGGGTAAATGCCGAATTTTCTAAAAGGGTGACCCTTTACACGAGGCTCCCACCATTTGACCATTATGAAGTGTGGGAAGGGTAAGTTATGCACACAACTTTACCTTACTTTGTAAAGAGCTTATTTTCCACTTCTCATGACTCTAACTTGTTACGTCAATATCACAAGGCAATGATCTTACCATTGTGGCAACTGGCAAGGCTCAAATTTCTTGTTCAAAATATTTTCAATTAACTTACAGTTATCTCATTACACTGGCTCTTTCAATCATATGAACTTCTTAGTCTTTACTATTTAGTTTTATAGATGTATGTCTGCACGGAATTGGTACTTCTTTGAAGTGGAAACCATAAAATTACACTTCTACAAACATGTTCAAATAAGTCGTGCATTCTTACAATGAGTGCTATCATTTTATTCCGTTACAAGTAATCCTGATATCTGAATGGTTCATATGTCATGGTCTTCTTTGGCTGCAGGTCGATTTTATGCCTTTGAGAAGGCTCATAGGTTGGATCCCACTTCCAGTGGGCGTGGTGTTCGTCAATTTAAAACTGCTCTACTTCAACGTCTTGAAAGGGTAAGCAAATTTTTATTATGTTCATTTCATTTTATGAATTTCCTGTCTTATAATTTCAAATTCTTTTGTCCTACAGAGAATAGATTTCTGGTATATATTTTATCTGTTGCTTATGCATATTTGTGAAAGTAGATGTTCCTTGGATGGACTTGAGGTATCTTGTACTTACATCATTGCATTACAAGCCATGGTTTTTAGTCATTTGTCTTATCACGTCAAATCAATTGGATCCATTGATTGTTTGAGTTAACTGCATTTGATATCCTGCTACTGAACTTTTTTACTTTTTGGGAAAAAAATGCATTCCACTGGTTACCAAAGTTATTGGTTAACCCGAAACTTATGTTATATGAATTCTTGTTCTCTACTTACTCTTTTCTCCCCCAGTTGTGTAAGGAGGATTGCAGTTGGGACATTCTGTGAACACCTGTGTCTTGAAGTTCAGAGGAATGGCATAGTTTAACTGACTAATTTGGTGCTAGTCTTTGTGTTAATTGAACCAACTCATCTTTTACCCAACTTTTTTTTTGCTAGATTTGGTTATCTTCTCTGCAAGATGTCATAGTTGTAACAAGAAATCCTTGTTATGTTCAAAGAAATCCTTCTCTCCCCTTGTGTTCCCAGGAGCGTTTGATTAATTTTTGCATTTAAGGTTATTAACTTGTTATTTTAACAAAGAGGAATTAGATGTGGCTTGTTTGACTTTGCTTGAACTTAGTGACCTATTTTTGTTGCAATTGGTTTGATTAATAGAGTAAGCTTCATTTTTAAGCAATTGTTTCCAGACAATTGAGATCGCTGAGATGACCCGCTTCACCTTTCTGAAGATACACTGAAAGACTCTAGAGTAACTACTTGAATCAATAGATTACAGTTCAGTGTCCATACTTGATTGGAGTTTAATAGTGAAAAATATCCTTATTATGTTTTCGAGTATGGGTATGATGAATAAGATGTTCATTGGCTCAATAAATGGTCGGATTACTTTCTTGACTATGGGAATGGGTATGAATGATCACCGTTGAAGAATGCTTCCCCATTTTTTTTTTTTTTTTTTTTTTGACTGCCAAAGAATATTTTTCTATTTGGCAGTTGAAATGTGTTTATTATTTTGAAGGTTTCATCAAAACATACACGTTGAACTTGTAATTTAGGAATATGTCAAATTAACTATTTCATGGGTAGAAGTGGCTTATAGAGGGGTGAATATGTTGGTTTTCTTGAATTGTCATAAAAAAAAAATATACTATTCCCCTTCTCAGTTTCAAAGGCAGCAAAACTTCTATCCCATTCCACTCTTCCCAATCTGCCATGACCGATTTTTTTTATGGTCTCCCATGATTGCCCTTAAAATTCAATGGTTTGTATGGCTTGCAGCGCTGGGGGCCATACCAACTAAATGCTTCTTGGATTTAAGAGATTCGTCCATCTCATCATCCAATGTCTGTCCCCTTTTGTGGAAAAGCCTTTGAAGACGCATCACTTATGCTTCTTCACTGTTTTTTGGTCCTGGGAACTATGGGGACAGGTGCTCAATTGGCAGAACACCCAAATTGTTATGAGCAACTCTATCACAGCAATGATTCATATCTGGGAAGGCACTTTTGGTTCCCTTCTATTATACGAAGTTCGGAACTCCAAATGCTTCATCACTCTATCTCGGTGGCATATATGGTTAGCAAGAAATGGCAAAGTCTTCCAACTGCAAGATGCAGATCTCTCTTCCACTCAGGGAAAAATCAAAATCTCCACAAATTCAGTCGCCTCTCAAAGTTGTGAAACCTCACTCACTCCCAAATTGGAGCTTGTACCGTTGGCTTCATAAACCACATTTGTGTTTTCTTTTCAATTAAAGCTAGCTGTTTCATGCTCTGTACTATCATCTTGGTTGTAATATCTTCCAGTTTATTCCCATCTTGGAAATTCACTGGTTACATATATTGCTATCTTGCCTTTCAGAAAAGAAAAGAAAAACTAGGGATGAGTGTCTTTTGTACTTCTGAAGGCAATCAGGGTAGATTCTCATTCAACATATAGTATGCAGAATCTGTGTTCTAACTTCAGTTTAATTATTAATACCCTGACAAAACCAATAATAGTTCCATTTTGATGGTATGACTAATGTGATCTACTGATTTTTGCACATCCTTGTACTCATTTAAATACCTCTTTGTTCTCTCTTTCAACTGTTTTACCATTTGAAAGGGCTTTCTTCATATTCTTTCGATTCAATGATTAAATTTTTCAGGAGAATGATCCGACATTAATGGGAAGGGTTAAAAAAAGTGATGCGCGTGAAATGCAAAGTTTTTATCAGCATTACTACAAGAAATATATCCAGGCTTTACAAAATGCTGCAGATAAAGCTGATCGGTGAGTTCTTGAGATTTAGTACAAATGTTTTCAGATGATTTATTGGTCATTGTCGCTTCAAGGTCTTCAATTAATATACTTGTTTTTCTTTATTTTTTGCACCCAGTGCACAGCTAACCAAGGCATATCAAACTGCTAATGTACTCTTTGAGGTTTTGAAGGCCGTTAATATGACACAATCAATGGAAGTTGATCGTGAGGTGAAATTATATCCTTCTTACCCGTGATTATTCAGCTATGTATAGGCATTGTCTGGCGAAGCTCTTTGATGTTATTTCTGCTTATTGGAAAATTATATCTAAACTAAACATATTTGACTGACATGGCTATAATTGACATTTCCACAGATTTTAGAAGCTCAGGATAAGGTTGCGGAAAAGACTCAGATCTATGTCCCGTATAATATACTTCCTCTTGATCCTGATAGTGCAAACCAAGCAATTATGAAATATCCTGAGGTTTGTTTCCAATTGTATGTATGATTCATCCTGAAATTTGTTTATTTTATGGAAGTGTTTATCTTTTTAATTTTGTTTATTTTATATTGATTTGCAGATACAAGCTGCTGTTGTTGCACTTCGCAACACCAGAGGTCTTCCATGGCCCAAGGACTTCAAAAAGAAAAAAGATGAAGACATCTTGGATTGGCTTCAGGCGATGTTTGGGTTTCAGGTGAAGCAAACAAATACCATATTTTTACATTTTTATCAATGTTTGGGTTCATGTGGTTGTTGGTAGGACTCTTGTGCTTTCAATTTATTGGTTTCTGAATTTGCAGAAAGACAATGTGGCAAATCAAAGAGAGCACTTGATTTTGTTACTTGCAAATGTGCACATACGTCAATTTCCAAAGCCTGATCAGCAGCCTAAGGTTTGTGTTTTTATTTCTTTTTTCCCTTTCAGTATATGAAGTTTTTTTGGTTAGAGAGATTTTTATTTGATTTTTTTGCGTTACACTTTTGAGGGCCAACTAGAAGCAATTTCACCTCTATTTGAACTGCCCCCTCTAAAGTTGCTTCTGATCATTCCATACTGGTTGGACTTGTGCACATCTTCACTAGTATAGCGGTTTCAGTTTGTGTTGCTAATGCAAATAGTTCACCCATATTTATTTGTTACATATAGAGAAACATGTAAAAATAACACAATTTCTATGTGTTACTTATTTTTCTTTCTTTTATATCAGAAGCTTTGTTAGGAACCATTAAGTGCCTTATATCTATAGTGCTTTATATGGGAAGATGATTTCTATGGCGGTTTGGCCTTTATATGGGTGGTTTTACACTTTTAATTTCCCTCCAGTATTTTCTTCTGTAATATTGTGTTGATGGTGATTCTTATTCCTATCAAAGGATCACCTGTATATTTATTTTGCTATGCTTTCTGAAATTGGTTAAAATCCTGGGTATAAAAGAATGGTTTAGCTAAAAATCTGCTTTAGTAATCAGTTGCTGCTGGATTGTTGTATAGCTGGTCCGTGTCCATTTATCTCTTTTGAACAATGTATGTTTTGGTTATTTATTTATTTATTATTTTGGAAAAGATGAATATTTATATATTTCAAGTAAAGAAAACTAAATTTACAGTTGAGCTGTTTCTAACTTGACTCTAGAACACAAAAATATAAGATTCTATTTAATTTAGCTTTGTGAAATGCAAGAAATAATGACATTCAACTGGGCCTGTTACTAAATTAGTGAATACTTTGTACACTTGTGATATATTTTTCTATATTTCTTGTTTAGTTGGATGAGCGGGCACTAACAGACGTGATGAAGAAACTTTTCAAGAACTATAAGAAATGGTGCAAATACTTGGATCGAAAAAGTAGCCTTTGGTAAGATCCTGTCACTACTGTAATTTTAATGGTCACTGTCCTCAGATATGCTGGACTGGACTTGTCCATTATGTATGCCAGTTTCCCTAAGTTACTGCTAGGTTGTATGTGTATGAAAAAGGTACACGTCAAACATCACATCTAAGTTCTAATAGGAATTTTAAGGTGTATGTCATCATTTGCTGCCACAATTGAAATATAGATATGTTATCCCCGTATCAGTTATGGTAAAGTCTTCTAATGTTCAACATGTGTGATTTCCTTACATCAAGTATTGCATTTGCCCTTTTCATGTGTTTCTATCTTTTTGGGTATAGTGTTATGTAATTCTGATTTCAACTCATGCGGATCAAAATGTATAGGTTACCAACCATACAACAGGAAGTTCAACAGCGCAAACTTTTATACATGGGTTTATATCTTCTGATATGGGGGGAAGCTGCGAACTTGAGATTCATGCCAGAATGCCTTTGCTATATTTATCATCATGTATGTTGATAGTATTTTCTCTGCTTTATGGCTGTAATAATTCTGTGGTAATATTTATGCTAGCATGCATGTATAGAATTGAGTTAGACTTTGCTTCTAACCCTTACTTAGTCATTAATTAAGTTTCAATTCTGTCTTTATAATTTGATCACAGGCAGTCCAGTATATGTTTCTGTTATAGTTTAGTGGCTTCTTATTTTTTTTATTATTTGTATGCTTCATTTTCTTTTTGTTGTTACAGATGGCATTTGAGCTTTATGGTATGCTAGCTGGTAATGTCAGCCCCATGACAGGAGAAAATGTGAAGCCAGCCTATGGAGGTGAAGAGGAAGCTTTCTTGATGAAAGTTGTTACTCCGATCTATGATGTGATTGCGAAGGTGTTCTATAGATTTGCTATTACGAGTTTATTATTATTATTATTATTAGTATCTGGTTTTTTGTCATGATATCATTGATGTTCAGGAAGCTGAACGGAGCCAACGTGGGAGGTCAAAGCATTCTCAGTGGAGGAACTATGATGATTTAAATGAATATTTCTGGTAATAGATATTTATTTGTTGATACTTCTTTCTTGTTTTATGTTTTATGGTGATTAATTTATCCTTGTGCAATTACAGGTCTCCTGATTGTTTTCGTTTAGGTTGGCCAATGCGAGCAGATGCTGATTTCTTTTGTATGTCCATTCAACAGCTGCGTGCTGACAAAAGTGTGGTAAGTAACTACTGCTATACCCTTGCTATTTTTTATCTCATTTTGGACATTGGCCAATCTGATTCTACAACACAAGGTTGATTCAATGATGTTTACAGTCAAGTACGAATAAAAATTGCTTGCTCTGATGGCAATTTGTGCACATCTTTTTGCTTACTATGGTTTTAGGTTGTTATGTTGTTATTCTGTATGATGTATCCATATCTTTAATGTTGTAACCTTAGGTACTTACTTTTTGTTGTTGCCTTTTATTTTCTGTCCGCTGTTGTCTATTCAAAAACCATTTCCAAATATCTTGGTATTTTCCAGGCTACAAGGCCAGCAGAATGGTCAATTAATCATTCAAAAGTTGGGCTTGTTGGCTCAACGTGTTCTTCCAAATTCTGTCCCTCTCACTCTAGCATCCCCAATCACTGATTGCAGTCCTTCCCCATGTGATGGTTTACTCTACATTTTGATAATGATCTTGGAGCAGCTGAAATAGTATTAACTTGTACATTTTGCTCTTGTTTCCTTAAGCCTTTATGTATGTACTTGTTTTCTTATTCTACTCTTGGGAATAACTAAGTTTTATTAATAAAAGTACTAATTGCTTAAAACAAAACATTCTTTTTGTCATATGCTAAAGATATCTTTTCATTCCCATGTATCAAAAAATTGAGGACTGACTTCTACAGTAGCTAAAAAGTGTTAAAGCTAATATGATTATTCTTCTTTTGACCTCCTATTCTTACGGGAACTAACGGTGATATTCAGGATAACAAGCCAACTGGTAGGGATCGTTGGGTGGGGAAAGTGAACTTTGTTGAGATACGTTCTTATTGGCATATATTCAGAAGCTTTGATCGTATGTGGAGTTTCTTTATTCTCTCATTACAGGTAACCTTTATACCATGCACTTGATTTGGTAATGTCTATTTTTATTCTTTTTACATATTGGCTAAATTGGCTAATTCTTTGCAAGGCTATGATCATCATTGCATGGAATGGCTCTGGACAACTAAGTTCAATATTTAATGGTGATCAGTTCAAGACAGTTCTAAGTATCTTCATAACTGCTGCAATATTGAAGCTGGGGCAAGGTCAGTAACGATAGCTAATGTTGCTGGTACTCAGACAATTTTGTCCCTATATTCCTACTTCTAGAATCTTTCAGCAAGTGTAGTATTTCTATTAGTGTTTGTGCATTTGTCTCTCCCTTACTGGAGATGTTTTTTGGGAAGCAATGTGTTGGCTCAAGTTACATTCTTGTATTTTTTTCATTTATGCAATATGAATGCCATATTTCATTTTATTATTTACTTATTGATTTAAAAGGAAGCCTCAAGCTATTGTTTTTGTTTCATTTTATTATTCACTTATGAGTAAAAGGGAAGTCATTGTATCTGTTGAATTTTATATTTAGGATACATATATTGGCTTGAGCTTCCATTATATGTAGCTTTACCACTTTATATTTATCCAATGTGATTTCACCCACTTCAACACTCCCCCTCACGTGCGAACCTCACATTTTCTTTTTTATCAGTGGGCTCGACTCGTGCACAATCGGGGTTTTTTAAATCGGCACTCCCCCTCACGTAGGGTTTCACTTGCACCATTATATGTAGCCTTTCCACTTTATATTTATCCGATGTGGGACTTATCTCACACACTTCAACAATGGTCTCTAGATTGTGGACTTGTGTTTTACATTATTTCAACTGCAATGGCATTACGCTCTTTGTCTTTACAAGGTTAATTTTTTTTTTCGTGGATTGTCTGCAGCTTCCCTTGATGTTGTCCTTAGCTGGAAAGCACGCCGGAGTATGTCTCTCCACGTTAAGTTAAGATACATTTTGAAGGTTCTTTCAGCTGCTGCATGGGTGATAGTTCTACCAGTTACTTATGCTTATTCATGGGATGAAGGTCCTGGGTTTGCTCAAGTAATCAAAAGTTGGTTTGGCAATACATCAAGTTCAAGTTCGTCTTCCCTGTTTATTTTAGCTGTTGTTGTCTACTTGTCACCAAATATGCTGGCTGGAGTCCTGTTTCTTTTTCCCTTCATTCGTCGATTCCTTGAGAGGTCAAATTACAGGATTGTGATGCTTATGATGTGGTGGTCGCAGGTTTGTAAAATGCTCTCTCTTTCTGTCTCTGCAAATGTTTGAGTGAGCACGATAGTTTTTTCTGTTTCCTTTCTTGATTTATTTATTTTCATTTTCTGATAAGCCATCCAAGTTATATGAATTTTCAAGTTTAAGTTCATTTTGGCTCATGCCTTCGTTTGCATCTGCAGCCTCGGCTCTATGTTGGACGGGGGATGCATGAGAGCACATTATCTCTTTTCGCGTAAGAATATCTTAAAAAATCTACATAATTGCTGATTTGACTGTAATTGTCAGCTGTTGAGGTCTTACATACTTTATGTGTGAACTTTGCAGGTACACATTATTTTGGGTTCTTCTTCTAATCACAAAGTTGGCATTCAGTTACTATATCGAGGTGTGTTCTTTTTACCATTCTGCAAGCTATTGCTTTTCGGCTGGTAAATCTATGAATATATGACCAAGTAAATAATTGAGTCTAGGTTCATGTAGTGACAAATATGAATATCTCTAAGGTTTAGTTTTCATTAATATGTCATGTTTGTTCTGAAAGAGGATGAAGAATCTCAGCCAAGCTATTAACCGCTGCGAGTGGGCCAAGCCAATGAAGGGTTTTACTTGTGGCTAAATCTCAGCCTAAGTTAGTGGCTAGGACTCCTTGCTCTCATTCCGAAACTATATTTGGACTTAATTAAACTTGATTGTGGTCTTTCAGCTTTCCCAGCTTAAGTTTAAATTTTTCATATTTGCCTTGTTTTATTGGTGCAGATAAAGCCTCTTGTGGCTCCGACAAAAGCTATTATGAGTGTTCGGATAACTGATTTCCAGTGGCATGAGTTTTTTCCTCGTGGTAATTATAAACATTTAGATGTGCTCTATGTGTACAGTGTGTTATTTTCCAATAAATGATTGACTAATTGCCTTTTTCCTTTGCAGCAAAGAACAATATTGGTGTTGTGATTGCTCTCTGGGCTCCAATTATTCTTGTATGGGTCATACGAGTTCTATTTTTTATTTATCTTTTCATATTTATGAGAAGTAAAAATTCTAAGTTCTAACGCGCCAAATTTTTTAGGTCTATTTTATGGATACACAGATTTGGTATGCTATATTCTCCACTTTGTTTGGAGGTATTTATGGTGCATTCCGTCGCCTTGGTGAGGTTAGTGAACTTTTATGAACACTGTAAAAATTATATTTGGCCATAAGTTGTTTTGACCTCCATGTTTCGTTGGCTTTCATGTGATGTAAGTGCTTGAGCTTTTGGCTTTTACCATTATAATTCAGGTTAACTGTTCTATTTACAATCAATCCCAACTGCTATTTAATTTGCAACAAAACCCAATTAGAAGCTAGAACATTTCCTTCGAAAAGATTGGTACTTTTCAGAACAGCCAAATATTTTTCTTTTTTCAAATAATAACTCCCTTTTCAGGTACAATAATAAGGCAATCATAAAGTTATATTACATTCTAATTAGCCTTGCCAAATGCCATATGGCAGAGTGATTTGTCTTTATGTTTGAATTCAAAGACCACAGACTTCCATAATAGAAAGAGGTGTTGCAAAATAGTTGTGTGATTCATCTCAGCTGTCTGATATGTTAAGGCTAGGTTATGAACTCCACATGTATCTGGACTCCCTAAGTAGTGTTTTCTTATGCTTATTTGCAGAATAATCCTTTACGAACTTCCATGTGTAGTTACAATGGCGTTGAGTACAAGTGCCTATTTTTTTTCTTCTTAGTTTTCATATTTGCTTTACATGAACATAGCTTTAAAGAAATTGTTTACAATGTTCAGTTTGTGTCTCAACATGGAAACCTTTTGTGATCACGAGGGATTTTACTATTTTTATATTCTGTATGTCTCTGTCGTTGCCCTCACATGTGTGGATTCCAGATTCGAACATTGGGCATGCTTAGATCTCGTTTCCAATCATTGCCTGGCGCCTTCAACGCGTGTTTGATTCCAGAGGAGAAGAATGAGCCGAAAAAGAAGGGATTAAAAGCCACATTTTCTCGCAAGTTTGCTGAGGTATACTTCATCTGTTGTTGTAGATAAAAGTAACTAGTAACTTCATGTCTAAAATCTTTTTATGTTGCTATTATCAAAGATCCCATCAAACAAAGAGAAAGAGGCAGCAAGATTTGCTCAGCTGTGGAATAAAATTATCAGCAGCTTCAGAGAGGAAGATCTAATTAGCAATAGGTAATCTACAAAGTGATGCTCTGAGGGTTCATCCTTTATTGTATTCATCATACTGGTTGGTTCTTTTTCGGAGGGTGGGGAGAGTGGGCCATGGATGCGGAAGCTTTCTTATCTTTCTTTTGACTCTATTATTATTTTGTGATCCTGTTCCAATTTCAGGGAAATGGACCTATTGCTTGTTCCATATTGGGCTGACCGTGACTTGGAGCTTATACAGTGGCCTCCATTTTTACTAGCTAGCAAGGTATTTAAAAAATATATGTTTTTGGTACTTAAATTAATTGGAACATTTGTGTCATTATTTGCGTTCTTGTATGTTTTGTAGATCCCAATAGCATTAGACATGGCTAAGGACAGTAATGGTAAGGATAAAGAGCTGAAAAAGAGAATTGAAGCTGACAACTACATGTCTTGTGCTGTTCGAGAGTGCTATGCTTCATTTAGGAACATCATTAAGTTCTTGGTTCAAGGAGACCGTGAGAAACAGTAAGTTCTGTTTCTAGAGTAAACATAATTGAAAAAATGGAAGTTATGTTCATCTTTATCTGTGCAACTATTTTTCTGCGTGAAGGTTGATTTTTGTGGTATTCTACTGTTTGCTAACGATCTCTGTGTTCAATGCGCTGGGTTTATGTAGGGTTATAGATAGTATATTTTCCGAGGTTGACAAACATATAGAACAGGGTGTTTTGATAAAAGAGTTCAAGATGAGTGCTCTTCCTAGTCTCTACAATCACTTCGTTAAACTTATCAAAATTTTGGTAATGAGATTTAGCACTTAGCTACAATTATCAGTTCTGCGCTGATTTTTGAGTAGTCCTAATTGAGTCAGCTTATTATTTGCAGTTGGATAACAAGCAGGAAGACAGGGATCAAGTTGTGATTCTTTTCCAGGATATGTTAGAGGTTGTAACAAGAGATATAATGATGGAGGATCAGATATCCAGGTATGGCATCTTGATGCATATGACTTGTTAACTTGTTCCCTCTGGGCCTCATACCACTTTCATGGTGTTCCCGTTCGTAGTTGGGTTGACTCAGTTCATGGTGGATCTGGTCATGAAGGAATGACCCCTCTTGATCAGCAATATCAGTTGTTTGCATCTTCTGGAGCTATTAAGTTTCCAATACTGCCTGTAACTGAAGCATGGAAAGAAAAGGTGTGTCTGGTCGTTATGGATGTTTCTATAAAAATTTATTAATAAAACTCATTATCTTTTATATCTTTGATTTTCAGATCAAACGGCTTTATCTATTGCTTACCACGAAGGAATCTGCCATGGATGTACCATCCAACTTAGAAGCTAGAAGGCGTATTTCATTCTTTTCAAATTCATTGTTTATGGACATGCCTTCAGCACCCAAAGTTCGAAATATGCTTTCTTTCTCGTAAGCTTTCTCTCTGATTCATTTGAATTATGACATTGAATATTGTATCTCAAATAAACCAACAACCAGAATTATAATATTTTCTGATTTCATGTCTGGCAATATCCGTAATATAGGTTTTGAATTTAGAGAAACGATAACTAAAACAGGCAGGCAATTCTTGTTGAACGCTTACACTTTGGTACCATTTGAGTGGATAAATACTGCTGTAGCATTTAGCAGAGTTGCGACAATCCATTGTTCTCCCTGTCTTCTGAAATGAGCCACTAAAACTGAAAGGCAATTTTATTTCAACTCTTTGGTACCATTTGGAGTGGATAAATAGTAAATAAAGGAATACATCACATAACTGCTGTTGTTTTTAGCACACTTGAATTCAATTTTTCTGTATTTCCTTTAAGAAAAATTAAAGTTTCATTGGCATGGCTATCTTTAACATTTTTTACTGCATTTTCACCTGTTCTTTTTTTACTCTGAGCTGGCTGAGGCTAGGATTGTGTAGTAATAAATGTCCCATATTAGTAATCCTTTAGACCTGAGTTATAAGTTCTCTTTTGTTGGAAGGTAAACTGAAGACTCAGTAACCTTGTAGATCTTAATATTAAGATATTGTTATTTTTTCCTTTATATGCATAGCTGATGTAAGCTTTTGTTGTAGTGTTTTAACTCCATACTACACAGAGGAAGTGCTCTTCTCTTTGCGCGATTTGGAAACACCAAATGAAGATGGTGTTTCCATCCTCTTTTACTTGCAAAAAATATTTAAGAGCAAAAATTGCCAAATGTTGTGAAGCATGCTGAACTTGTTCGTCATTAACAGGATACTCATGAAGTACTCATTGTTAATTTATGTTGATTTGCTCGACTAACTACGACTTTTAATATTAATGTTTTTTGTTGTAGGAGGTAATG
>JAYMTF010003626.1:0-14793 GCA_036897485.1 Pelargonium nanum | reverse complement strand
GCCTAAGGCAGAGTCATAGTAACCCCACCCCAGGTGCTTCGTTCCTTTGGTGTGTTGTCTTTGCGCAGGCTACAGGTTCACGCGACTTGAAGTTCTTTTGCTTGGGAAGAGACTTAAGACTTGATACAAAATCGACACTAGAACAATTTGGACATTTGACATTGGATTTAGACTTGAACATTACACTAGACTAGACACCTGAGCTTACGTGGAGAAAAAGAAACGACATCGTTAGTGTGTTTGAGTTGACCAAGTCAAATCAGGCACACTAGGGACTAAACCCAAAAAGAGTGCGAGTCCAGAAGAGGTAAAATCATTTAACCCTATAGTAAAAAAAACAACACATGACATCTTACCATTAAGTTATCCTGAAGACAAGTAACGATCAAGACAATCAACTCACAACTCGGGCCCAGCTTGAAACCCATCTTTGAATGCTTGTTCAACAACTTAAACGTCAATATTTGACTCAATAAGGCACCGCAACTATGAAAACTAAGCAAAGTATCCTCCAGGATGAAAACAAATGAAAAGAAGTCTGTAATTGGAGAGGCTACTAAGGTCACATGCCCGATATCTAGAAACACCAACAATACAAGAGCCATAAATGGGAAATAGGTTGTCCCCAAAACCACTAAGCGCTCTTAGGAGATCCATTATGATCTTGGTGTTTAGAGGGAATGTGGAGGTTCTCTAAAGGGTTGCTAATCCATGTGCTTTTCGATTGATGGGTTACCCGCCCGTTTGTAGATTTTTTAATCCAAATCGTAAGTTTCGGGTTAAAGTTAATTTCTCAACCCATGAACCACTCTTGGATTATGTAATTTGAACAATTTGTGAACTTGCAGTTTACGTTTGGTTTGGGAGGTTACATGTAAACCACTCATGATATATATTTTGTAAGTATTTTTTTCAATAAGTAAAATAAAATAAAACTAATTTCTCAATTTGACCAATTGCCTTTTATTTGTATTACCATCGGCATTTTAATATAAAATACAAACTAATGATACAATAAAAAATTCATAAATCAGAGAACTAAAGAAGAGACGACAAGTAGAAGTTCAAGTCATGTCATTTTTCAGAGCTAACGAATCTGAGTCAAGTCCTTGGTCGACCCTGGTCATGGGTCGGATAAATCTTGGACAAAGTTTGGGTCATATGGAGTGGTCTCACTTACATAAAACATTATGAAGACGCAAAATAACACAAATAAGTTTTAACTTAAATCGTAAGAGGGAGCATGTTGCAAAAAGTCCTAGTTTTGAACCGCCATTGTCATGAAGATGCTCCTATTTATTTTTAGTAGCACAGATCAGCCACAAGCCTCCTCTGCATTCCACTTTCACCTTTCATCGAGATTTGGAGTAGCTTTCATATCACACCAATATTTGGACATGATTTCACGAACATGTCCTCACATCCTTCTATTACTCCTCACTCGGACTTACACCTCTCATTCCACACGTGAACATTTTTCTAAGAAATAAGCCATCTCCTTCAGCACGCGGACATGTTTCCCCAGACAAGTCTTCTTCTTCTGCAAACGGAGATGCTTTCCCACAAATGCCTCCTCCTTCATCATGCAAATATGCTTTCACGGACAAGCCTTCTCACGATCCTTCTCCTTCCGCACACAGGCATCCTTGCAAGGACAAGTTCTCTTTCCGCGAGCAGGCATACCTATCAGTGGACATTTTTCCCCTCTCGCATGATCATCTACAAGGCGAACATGTAATCTCAACATGAGCCTCTAGCTCGTGCTCATTGACAAGGCTCACACCCAAGCACAATCACCTCAAGCGAGGGAGCTCAAGACTCCGCTTCACCTGTTGAGCTTGGAGAGTTCATAGAGAAAGGAGAAATTGATCTTGAGAAGAAGGATGAGGCCCAATGCTAAAGAGAGCAAAGGCAGCTCCATCACTCCTAAGACAGGAGATGAAACCCTTATCTCAAGCACGAGAAATCAAGGCTCCCTTTCCACGTCGAACCTGGAGGGTTCACGAAGAATAGAGAATGTTGATCTCAAGAAAAAGGATCACACCCAAGGCTTAAAAGAGCAAAAGTAATGCTATATCCCTAAGACTAGAGATCCAAGACTCTGTTTTACCTGTTGAACTTGGAGGATTCATGAATAATGAAGAAAGGCTGATCCTAAGAAGAAGGATCACGCCTAAAAGCCCAAGAGAGAAAAAGTAATTATACTATTTCCCCCAAGGCTGAGATCTAACCTTACTCCTCCTGCAAAGATCGGAGGGCTCTCGACGGATGAGGCAGACAAACTCAAGAGAAGAAAATAAAAAACACTTGTGGGCCCTGCCATAATTCTCGATGAATCACACGCCACCACGTCACCAGGTGAGATGGAAGCCTATAAATATAGGCCTCCGCCCAAGGTAAAAGGGGTTCAAAATCTCATTTCATGAAAAAGAAAACTCTGGAGAGCACAAGAAACATTTCTAGAATTTTCTTGTTCTTTGATCGAATATCTATGAATCTTCAAGGGTTAATTACACTTAGCCCCAATGAAGTATTGACTAAAAACACCAACCCCCCCCCCCCCCCCCCCCCGAAGTAATGCTGAAGTATTGACTAATTCTCACGCCGCACACACTCCCCTTGTACACATATCCCGGGTTTCCATTTAACAGTGTGTTGATCTGTGTAGGTGACAGGTTCTTGACCCTTGAGCAGGAACTCAAACCCTAACCCTCGACCAGAAACTCAAACTCTGACCCTCGACCAGGAACTCTTACTTTGACCCTCAGTCAGGAACTCTAACGTTGACCCTTGACTAGAAACTTCGACTTAGAACTTCAACGCGAACTCGATAGTAACTACCCTAACACTTAAAAAAGAAGAAGAAGAAAGCAAAAAACGACATCATACAGAAATCCAATATTTGAACAACACAAGCTACATATCCTAACTGCTAATTAGAAAGAAAATGGAAAGAACACAAGATAAGAAAACAATGATCAACCAGTCTGATAACCAAGATTCCACCAAAGGATGATCAGAATCAACCAAGAGTAGATTAGAAGGAAGAATCAATCTCAGCACAAGATAAAAAATGGAGGCAAGGGGGTGATCGGCGCGCTTGGACTTGTGAGGAACTCCGTGAAGGAATTGTGAGTAGGAGGAACAACAACGAAGCTCATCTTCCTTACGTTGTTGGGACTTTAACAATTTTGGTGATCGGCACGCTTAGACAAAATGATGATCTTTACGTAGGACTCGAACCAAACTCCTCTCTGCCGCTTGTCGGGACATCAACCATTCCACCTGCTCCACAAGATCAAGTCCACCCCTTTGCCATATGGATGACCCTAGAGCTGATCAAGGCAGTCACCGAACAAGTCACAAACTCCTTGTTTGCCGCCTTCGCCACTCGAGGAGCACCATTTGTTGCCTTCTCCCCTCAAGGAACACTTGTTTTTCCAATAACAAACACAGTTCCACCAACCCTCGTTGGAAGGGAAAAGATGAAGGGAGACTCAACTTAGGTGGAAGTCGGCACTGTCCAATAGCCAATCAACACACACATATCAGAAGACAAGCTCAGGGTAGCGATCTTGATCTACCCATCCGAGGACGAGTGTCAAGCCTCCAAAGGATCTTATACCAAGGGGACGAAGTTATAAATATGAGAAGTTGCACCGACCAAGATCAAGGCGAACAACCTAGAAATAGGAGAAGTCTTGCCGACTGAGATCAAGGTGATCAACCTAGAAATAGAATACGTCGAGTCTACCAAAGAGAAAAGAGACCAAGCTAGCAATTGAAGAAGTCGCATCGACCAAGATCAAGGCAACCAACCTAGAAATAAGAGAAGCAAGCCGACCAAGATCAAGACGAGCGACCTATAAATAGAAGAAATCGTGTTGACCATGATTAAGGGAGCAAATTTGTAATAGGAGAATTCGCGCTGACCAAAATCAAGGTGACCAACCTAGAAATAGGAGAAGTCGAATTGACCAATACAAAGGCGACCAACTGAAAAATAGGAGAAGTCGCACCGACCAATACCAGGGCGACAAATCTAGAAATAGGGGATGCGTCTAGAAAAAGACATGGGGACTCTAGAATCAAGGGAAGTTTGCAGAACCCATCGCATCCCCTCCTTCTACTCTTCATGAAAGACTTCATTCAAATCACTAACCGAAGAACTCAAAGAGAGAAAGCTCGGGCGAGGGCTCAAGATGGAGTAGCGGCAAGATGTAAGAAACTACCAAGTGCAAGCCCAACCTCAAACTATTGTCCAGAGCCAAAAAATTCCACACACAACATAACAAGCGGGCGTACTTGGTAACTAGTTCCTTATAGCTGCACAGGTTGGGAATCAGCAAGTAGAGAGCGCCGTTGGTGTCAACCTGATTTGTGGCGTTGCTAGCATCCACCAAATCAGCTATCCCGTTAGGGGATATGTACAAGTCAACCCAAATTCCAATATCGAAATGCAACTACCTCAAAGATCCTACTATTTCATGTTGCAAGAGGTGGCCCAAAAGCTCTAAGAGGGGGTGATCACAAAGAAGAACCAAAAGGATGAGGTCAAACCAAGGATCAACCTATTAAGATTGGCTATCCGAACAACAAAAACAACAAGAAGAAGAAGACCACTTATACCATCAAGTGATGAGACTTCACAACACTCTCCTCCTGAAAAGATGAAGAGGAAAAGACATGATCCATGAAAAAGCAGCCTTCGAAGTAACCTCCAAAGAAAAAGCCAATCAAGGAAGCAACCTTCTCAACTCCCTAAAGAATTGAAAAGATCATCCTCGAAAACAAAGATGGTTTGTTCGAATATGAAAATATCATTGAAGAGAAGAAAGAAATAAAAAGAAAGACATCCTAACGTGGAGAATGAATTCTACAAGACGACACACCTTAATAAAGGAAGAGCCAAAAGAAAAGCTAGCCAAGAACTGTAGCATCAACATGTTCCTCAAAAATTTAGACCCAAAGGTGAGCGAATTGTACTCCAAAGCTGGAAAGGAGATTTCTGGAATTGATACTCTACAAATTGGAACTTGAAAAGGTGACCAAAATCGAAAGAAATTTATCCAAGAAAGTGTCACACTCTAAAAGAAAAGAATATGTTGATCCAACATCCGTAGCTCTAAGATCATCATCGAAAGTGTCCATTACTTATCACGTGTTAAGAAAGATGTAGCGCAAACACTTGTAAACACACTCATGTATTCGTTTTACAATAATGCTCCACCTATGTAATAAGAGTTGTTCAATAAGAATTATTTCCTTCACTTGTGTTAAGTTGTATATTAGAATGATCCATCTCTTTCACAAGCTCCTAACAGGTACAACTGCGAGACAATGCCCTCAAATAGAAAGATTTCAAAACTTGCATCCTATTATTAATTGAAAAACTATGTCACCTCAAAAATCAATTGGAGCCCAATCCTCCACTAAGATATACCCTTCCCCAAACCCAAGTCCTCCATCAAGAGCGGAAATCTAGCTTTCCCCAAAGCTAAGTCCTTCACCAAAAGTGGGAACCTAGCCTTCCCTATAGCCAAGTCCTTTAGCGGAAACATATCCTTCTTTAGAGCCAAGTCCTCCACCAAGAGCGAAAACATAGTCTTCCTTAGATACATGTCTTCTACTAAGAGTGGGAACCTAGTTTTTCCCTAAGCCAAGTCTTCTACAAAGAGCAGGAACTAGCCTTCCTCGGAGCCAAGTCCTCTACCAAGAGTGGGAGCCTAGATTTTCCTAGAGTTAAGTCCTCCACCAAGAGTAAGAACGTAGATTTCCCCAAATCCAAGTTATTTACCAAAAGTGGGAACCTACCCTTCCTCATAGCCAAGTCCTCCACCAAGAGCGGGAACCTAGTTTTCTTTAGAGCTAAGTCCTTAACCTAGAGTTTAGCTTTCCTTGAAGCCAAGTCCTACACCAAGAGAGAAAACTTAACTATCATCGGAGACAAGTCTTCTACCAAGAGCGGGAACTTATCCTTTCATAAAGTCAATTCTTCGACCAAGAGCGGGATCATAGCCTTCCCTAGAGCCAAGTCATTGGAAACTTAGTCTTCCCTAGAGTCAAGTCCTCCTATAAAGTGAGTTGGAGCCTAGCTCTCCCTCACAAAACCAATCGGGGCCTAGGATCTTGCATTGGCAACATGGTAATCTAGTCTTCTCAGAACCTAGTCCTCTCGCAAAGTGAGTTGGAGCTCAGCTCTCTTTCATGAAATGGAATATGAAAACATAGTCATTCCACAACGGTCCTCCTAACGGATCGACTTACCTTAAGTTCAGAGTCACATTTTACAAAACTCCATGATCTTACTGAAAAATCACACCAAGTTCATAATCCTCTTAACGGATGGACTAATGTTATTCCATTCTAGAATGAGATAAATCACAAAAATATCACTTGAGTTCCTTTAATCATAACATTTAAGTGAAAAGAATCTATGGCTCCATCCAATAATGAACATTCGAGATCGCCAAGTAAATAAGTCAGCTTGATAGACTCATAGATCACCTAAAAGTGATCAAGTCAAAAAGTTTCATCAGGAAAGCAAGAAAATATGCAGTAGTAACTTCAAGGAGATGAATATGTCGACTGATGGATAAGAAGATCCAGGACCCCTCTGCGAATTCCCTTAGAAGATTGGCGAAGCTTAAACAAAAAGACAGAATTCGCACGTCCTCGCGCCATGGAATGATCCAGGAAGATGATCACTAAATCCATCCTCCAAGGGAAAGAGAATAGTGAAATTCTCGAAAATTTCTTTTTTAAGTGTTAGAGATGGGTGTCGGGAAGACAAAATCTAAAAATCCTAAAAAATTATAAGTGGGAATGTGCGGGGAAGAGCTAAGAACCAAGAACCAAAAGCACGTGATGAACCAACCATCAAGAAAAGAAACATGCTGACTCAAGCAACTTATGAGCAACATAAGATGAGAATTCTACTTCAGTGTTGTCACGATAAATCAACTCCGCTCAGAGTGGGGGAAATTGGTAATACATAAAAAATCATAGAAAAAAAAACTAATGAGGAGACGACAAGTCACTTCTAATTATGTCATCCTTTAGAGTCAACAAACCCGAGTCAAGGGCCCGGTCAATCCTGATCATGTCAACCTTAGATAAAGTGTGGGTTATATGAACGGATCACAAATACATAAAACATTGTGAAGGAACAAGTTGACACAAGCAAGATTCAGCTCAAGTGGTAAGATGAAGCATATTACAACTAAGAGATCGTGGTTTCAAACCCCTATTGACACGATGTTGCTCCTATGTATTTTTAAGAGTGCAGATCAGTCGCAAGCCTCCTCTACAATGCACATTCACCCTTCACCGAGATTTGGGGAAACCTTCACATGTAGTCGAGATTCGGGGGAAGTCTTTCTTCTTCACCGAGATATGGGGTAAGCCTTCACCCTTTTCTAAGATTTGGGAAAGCCTTCACCCTTCACTAAGATTGTATTTTATATGGGTTTTCATACTCCAAATCATGCTAAAAAGAGCTATTTTTTCTCATCTTGTGCTAAAATTGATATATTTCATCATTTTCATGTGCCTCAACCTACTATGCATCTTATGAGTCTTTGTGAGTGGTTTTGTGATAAAAATTAAAAAAACTTATCTTTGATATATATATATGATGCTTTTCGGGTTTTAGTTTGATGATTTCAAGTACATGCAAGCCAAATATGTCATTGAAGGGTTCACAGAGAATGGACTGATCCCAAGATGAAGGAACAAGCCCATGTCTCAACCGAAATGTGTTGAGGCGCAACAGTTGACTGTTTATCTAAGGGTAAAGCATTGTTTCGATGTCCCAAGACGGGAGATGGATCCCTCACCACAAGCGCGAGAAATCAAGACTCTGCTTGACTTGTTGAAGTTGGAGGGTTCGTAGAGATGGAGAAGACCGATCCTGAGAGAAATGGTCACGTCCAAAGCTTGAGAGAGAAAAAGTAACTCTATATTTTTCAAGGGTGGAGATCCAAGACTCCGCTTCGCCTGTTGAACTTGGAGGATTCACGGCTAATCTCGAGAATAAGGATCGCGCCTAAAGACTCAAGAGAGAAAAAGTAACATTATCTCTCCAAGACTGGAGATCCAACCTCACTCCATTAGCAAATCGTGGAGGGCTCTTGAAGGATAAGAGAGACAAACTCAAGAGAAGTGAATCAAAAACACATGCGGGCCTTGCCATAATTCTCGATGAATCACGCATCGCCATATTGGTAGGTGTGCTCGAGGCCTATAAGTAGATACATCCACCAAAGGTAAAAGGAGTCCACAATCACATTTCTTGTAAAAGAATACTCCGAAGAGAACAAGAAACCTCTCTAGCTTTCATCGTGTTCTTCGCAGTTCTTCGAGATCTTCAACTATTCTTCGAAAATTGTCGAATCTTCAAATTTTATATACATTTTATGTAGAGATCATGATTCTCATGTTGGAGGCGGTCCCCTCGGACAGACACCTGGGGTTTTTGCTAAACATTGTATTAAATTGTGTTGGTGATAGGTCCTTGACCCTCGAATAGGAACTGAGACCTTGACCCTCGTCCAAGAACTCAAACCTTGACCCTCGACCACAAACTCTGACTTTGACCTCGACCAAAAACTAGGACTTGACTTTTGACCAGGAACTCCAACTTAGAACTTCGACCCGAACTCGACATTAACTACCCTAACACATGGAAAAGAAAAAATGACATTGTATTGAGACCCAAGATTTGACGAAGTTAAAATAATTGAAATACAAACCATTGATTTGCATGTGCAGCCACATTGACAATATGGACGCACATAGAGAACCAATCTCGGTTCTCTACCTTTTTGTTGTTTTCAAGTAGATAAGGAATGAGCGACCAATTGACGAAAAAGAAGAGAGCAATAGCATACCGAATTTTGAATGTGTTATGTTCTTGTTCCTTTTCTCGAGATAGAAAGGAAATAAGATCATCAATAGAGTTAGAGTCATTATATTTGTCTCTTAGGGTTTAGTTGAGCGAGCGGGCGGGTTATTCGTGTGTTGAGATTAGTGAACCCATGACCCGCCCGTTGGGTTGGGTTGGACCGTAGAGTTAACAGTTAGGACATGGACGATTTTTTAGCTGTACAGATATGGTTTGTATTGGCGGATCATCGGTTTGTTTTGAACACCCCTAGTTTATGTTAAGCAAAAACCAAAAAATTATGGCTGAAATCCTTATTAATCTTATGATTAATAATGTATTATAACAAGCTTTATAACTTTTTCCTCCTATGATAGATAAATATACCACGTTTTTTAATCTATTAGTGATGTTTCACACACACAAATATAAGGTGCTTGTTTCTCAAGGTTTTGAGTCATTTTAACCATGAAGCCAATCATTTGAGATTGTTGATTTCTTTTATAAAAAAAAAATGTTTTGAAGGAAATCAAAAGTTGCAATGCAACACAAGACAGCTTGGCAGAATATTGATAGAGTGTATAACACTGGTAGCGTTTGGGGGAATGCACATGAGAAAAAGAGCGAGACATGTGATGTGGAGTGAGTATTATCGGGCGGGAATAGGGCGCTACAGATGTGGGTCCTTACATGGCCGTACGTACCTCTCCTTTTCCTTCTCTTTCTACCATTTAATCATTGAGCTTCACTTCTACTTCAAGTAATTTAAAGAAATGTATACGGTATGCTTGGGTTGTAATTCTTTGAATTTGACAAATGCAAGACAAAGGCCATGAGGCGGTCTCAACTTTCCAGAATCATTGGAACAATATCACCAGGAATTGCTTCCATTCCGACTTGAAGCAGCAGCAGCAGCGCGACCTACGAAACAAACCATGCCATTTCCACTGGATCAATTTATACTATTTCTTCATGAAATGCAAATGCTAACCTGAGAAATTGTTCATGGAATCAATTGTCAAATTCAATTTACTTCCCAATTCCCAAACAATGAACAGACACAAATTTATGTATATTTATCAACATAAAAACCAATTGCTGAATTACCTGTTTGGAGTTGCCCATGAACTAAAATTGCAGCATGAAAACAAAGGAGCAGAAAATAATTTGGCATCCCCATATAGCTCTCTTTTGAGAAATGAACCTCTATTAGAAACAACATATACATGAGTGAATTTTTCTAATAAAGAATTTAGGCAAAACCTGATACAAGATCAATTTGCAAACAAAATAGTAAAACACAATTGAGCACACATACATGGCACACTGTGATGTATTATACTATCTACATATGCAATAAGTTAGCATTTGGATTGTAATTTGTGTTCATAAATAGAATTTAAGAATTTCTCATTCTTCATGTTTCGATCAAGACATTTTAGTCATGAAAATGTCTTTCCCTTTCCCATTCTCATTCCTAAATTTATAATCAAACTAGATTGTGTTTTATTTCAATTTAGAGTTCTGCGAGACACTTATGCGTGGGATGCCTAGCCTTCAACTTCTATTTGTAAGAGAGTTCCCTAAACACCAATGTAACCAAGTATGAGGTTTAAATCTTCATCTCTGTGTATAATTCTGGAAAACAGAAAACTAAATAAAGGTAAAGAACAGGTAGTAAGTGCATATTATAACTAGTTTCATTCATCAAAAACAATCTATGGGAGATGGAACCTAAAAATTCAATCAACTTTGAAGAAATTTGTGGGTTTTAGCCATTACCATTTCATTCACATCAACACGATATATGTTCTTCACTGGATTTCGCACTACTCCATCATTGCGTATAACATTGGCAAAAGCAGAAAAATCATGTTTTCCGATGAAATACCTTGCAGCTTCTCTCATGGCATCAGCATTGAGTTTGTAAAGACAATGGTAAGCATAATGACGCAGAAATGGGTCCATAACAGAATCCTGATATATCTTGTAGTAATAAACCTTGCTTTCCACTGAAAATCGAGCATGGAATTCAGGTACTGCAGGACTAACTTCTCTAACTCGAATGTCACAAGGAAGAAGATGATTCAGAGCTGCATGGCTGCTATTAATTCAGGTTGTCCAAATTGTGCGACCTGAAAGCTTTACTGATTCAAAGTCTGTTTTGCTCATATAAATTTTATTTTTTCAATAAAGCTTTCTCAATTGTCACAAGAGTGCAAAAGTCAGACTTGACCCAAGGCATGAACTCCTTTGTCTGTCTTACTTGCAGCAACCAAACAGAGATCCGTCCGTTCTAGCTTTGTAGCTCGAATTAAAGCTTCTTCGACAGCACACTGAATGGTTGGTGGCCATTTCTGATATTGCCAGCCTAAAATAAGAGTTCTTGGACATCAAGCTGATATAAATATCAAAAGTTAAAAATATAGGGACATTTGATACTCATCTTGGAAGGTGAGCATATATGAACTCTGAAAGCTTAAGGGCATGAACAAGGATGACTTGTCATGCATAAACAGCGTGAAGAAGGTGATGAGTACCCAAACTGCAAATTGTATCTAAAATACCTCGAGTCCTTGGCAATGCAAGATGCTGAAAATGGAACAAGATTCTCTAAAAGAAACATCATGCTATCCGCAACTACTTGTATGGACATTCTAAGCACAAACAGACACAAGAGTTGGAATCTTAATCAGAATCAAAGACCGGGAATGAGAATGATAATGTTACTCCCATTCTTTATCCTAAACAAAAAAGCAAATGATTGTGATTATCTTCAAAATAACCAGACGCTACCCGAATTGTGAAATACAACACATGTCAATTAATGTAACCTAACATTTCCCAAATAAGAACCAGGTTCCTCGATTAGACTACCAATTGAAGTTTCCTCACCCAACATTGTGATTCAATCTAGGCTAAAAAGTAGAGTATCAATCACGAAAAAGATGGCATTAGCGAAACACCAGTCAAATTTTATAGTGGCAAAACAAGAAGTCACATTTCCAACAAGTACATTATTCAACAGCAAATTCAAGAGTAAATTTGCAAACCATGGACAGTAAAATTCATACCTCATCTCATCCCAAATTCACACAAACTTTCCTCAGCTCCAGAGCTCCAAATTTGGGTGGGAACAAACAAGAATAAAAGTAAAGGTACTCAAGAAACTCACTGCACGGGAAACGACGTCGCTCCATCTGGTTTGGTTGTAAACGGTGCGTTTTGACCCTTGTCTCTGTCTCGGGCGTTCTCTTTTACAGTGGCTCAACTTTGGATGATTTTCCAGAATCTGATTTTGCTACTTCTTAGCTCTGTTGAAGCTCGGAATCAATGTGCCCATGCAAAAAAAATCACATCTTTATTGTTGATGGTTCTTGATTTTATTTCCAGTTCTTCAAATATACTTTTCTATTTCTGCTGTTGAATTCAATTCATCGTTAGGGCAAGCTCACTTTGAATCAATGGCGAGAAGGAAGCTGGCCGTGATATGTCAATCGGGCGGCAAGTTCACCACCAACGCCGACGGCACGGTGTCGTACAGCGGCGGAGACGCACACGCAATGAGCGTCAACGGCGACACCAAGTTCGTTGAGTTCATCTCGGAGATTGCAGAGATGTGGAAGTACGAGGAGAGTTCTGTGACGATCAAGTACTTTTTGCCCAACAACCAGCGTACCCTCATCACCATTTCCAGCGACAAGGACGTACAGCGCATGCTCGAGTTCCATGAAGAGTCCGCCACCGTCGACGTCTTCGTCATTCCCGGCGACCTCACTTCCATCCCCTGTTGTGGGTAATTACTAATCTCATATATTTGATATGTGATGTTTGTGTTGGCTCTTGATGATATTTGAGATGGGTTTGTTTCTGAATCTTCTTCCATTTTGAGTTTTTGGAAGAAATGAATAAATAAAATGTCTTGAGTGCCTGGAATCTCAGTCATGATTTATTGGCTGAGACTTTCAGCCAAGAGACAAACGAAATGGATTTAGGCGCGCCCACAAATTCATTGGGGCACCTCATTGGCCGCGATTTATTGGGTGAGATTCGTTTTTCTCATTAGCTTTATACGAGAAACGTTGGGTGTGTGATTGTGAATTGTTAAATGTTGGTCTTTTGAGGTATTCTGTATTCATATACAAGTTATGCTAAGAGTGGTAATGGCGCAAAACCCGTTTTTTAAATCTACTTTTGGACTGTGTATGGTTCATTCGGTGCGTTTTGTTCCATAGGGATGTGGTATTGTTCCTTGTAGTTATGAAAACTTTCGGATTATGCAGGTCCAGCCAAACAACAACCACGGAACCTCTACTCTCAGAACCTCTTTCCCCTGATGCTATGATTGACTGTGATGGTGATGCCAATGTTGAAGACGATGATGATGACCAGCAGATACTTAGTGCTGAAGCAGACGACGCTAGATTGCAGATGTTTAATTCTGAAGCTGGAGACGTTGGAAAACAGAAACTTCCCGCTTCATGGAAGGACAAAATTACAGGTGTAGGTCAGGTGTTTGACAGTAAAAATGACTTCCATGAAGCATTATTCAAGTATTCTGTTGCGCGTGGTTTCACATATACTACTGTAACTAGTGATGCCAAACGTTTACGGATGAAGTGTAAAGCTGATGGCTGCCCTTGGCGCATCACTGTGACAAAGCTCTCAACTACCTCATTATTCAGAATCAGAAGGATTAATGAAAGACATACATGTTGTGCAGTGGATTGGGACAAGATTAAACTCCCAATAGCACCAAAGAAGTTTCTGGCTGATATTGTGAAGGAGAAGGTACGAAGCAGTCCCGACTCCAGACCAGGGGAAATTATTAATGATATAAGGCGGGATTATGGAATTGAGCTAAAGTACGGACAGGCATGGAGAGGGATTGAAATTGCCAGGGAAGAGCTTCTGGGTTCATATAAAGAGGCTTACAATCAGTTGCCTTGGGTGTGCGAGAAAATCATTGAAACAAATCCTGGTAGTGTTTCTACTCTTGTCACCAAAGACGATTTAAGTTTTCACCGTATCTTTATTGCTTTCCATGCATCACTTCACGGTTTCCAGAAAGGTTGCCGTCCCTTGCTTTTTCTGGATAACATGTCTATAAAATCAAAATACCCGGGAGAGCTGCTGACTGCAACTGCGCTAGATGCAAATGACAATGTTTTTCCAGTTGCCTTTGGTATAGTGGATGTACTGAGTGATGATAACTGGCTGTGGTTTTTGGTACAGTTGGAGGTCGTGCTTTCAGAGTCTGAAAATATAACCTTTGTGGCAGATAAAAAAAGGGTGTTCGAATCCTTACCTCTGATTTTCAAAAATTGTTATCGTAGTTATTGTCTAAATCATCTCTTGGAGAACTTAAAAGATGAAGTGAAGGGGCCATTTAATCAAGAGGTTTCCCGTATGATAGTTTCTGAAATTCATGCTGCTGCTTATGCACCAACGACAGAAGGATTTAGAAAGTGTATGGAGACCATTAAGAAAATATCTTCGGAGGTTTATGAGTGGGTCCCGCAAAGCAATCCCGAGCATTGGGCAAATGCCTATTTTGGAGGATCGCGTTTCAATCATGTTAGATGCAATATCGGCGAATCATTTTATATATGGGTATCAAACCTACCTTCATTGCAAGTTATTCAAGTGATTGAGACATTGTATCGTAAAATGATGCATTTGATCTACACGCGTCGGGAAGACTCTGAACAGTGGTCATCGAGACTTGCTCCATCTTCAGAAGAAAAACTGCAAAAGATTACACTTAGTTCACGCCCTCTTGGAGTTATGTACTCATCTACTAGCCAAAGCCTATTTGAGGTTCGTGATCCCTCGAGTGTAATCAATATTGTGAATCTTGATAGTTGGGACTGTACTTGTGGGGAGTGGCAAATAACAGGCTTACCTTG